>BMAU01009941.1:0-2500 GCA_019973935.1 Trichonephila clavipes | reverse complement strand
ATATATATATATATATAAAAAGGGTGACTGTGGAACTATTTGTAGGACTTGAAAAAAGACTAGAAGAACTTATAAATAAAGAAATTAAGAAATACTTGTGATTTTTCCGGAATAGTATAGCTTAGTATTTCTTGAAATTATTAAATCATTGTGATTCGTTTTAAAGTAATTAAGAGTTTACTTAGATATTTAACACCCTTTATTGAAATATGTGCTCTTCAAAACGAGCCTATACTTTTGAAAATATATAGATGCTAGAAAGAATTTAAAAGAGTACTATTTTAATGATTTATACTTATATCTGAGAATAAAGCAGAAAAACGAGTGCAAGAATAAAGCGAAAAATATTAGAGCTAATTATATATGAAATTTGGCAAGCATATTTCTTTTTTTTTTGAGTAGAGATGCGCTAAGAATTGTCCGCGTGAAAATCGACTACACTCCTGGAGGAGGAGATTGCAGGATATTATAATAAAAAAATTCCAGTTTTTCAACTATTAGACTTACAGATATAAAATTTGGCGGGCATGCTTCTTTCCTTGAATACAGATTCCCTAAGTTGAGTTTTCGGAAATCGATCCGAAAGGTTTTCATGAAGGGGGGGAGGTTCATAGATAAATATACTTCCGTATTAGAAACTCAAGTCGTTCTTTTTTATACGAAGATGCGAAATATATAGAATATTTTTTAATACATTTAAAGCTTTCTGATTTTTTGAACTACTGAGATAAATATATATATAACATATAATGTAACAAAAGTAACAATATAATGGTTAGTGCACAATAAAATAACAAAATGTCTCAAAGCAAGTACATTGTATTTTTTGTACCTTTATATACAGAGCGATTGAAGAAGGATTACAAAATATCGCAGGAATAATGCTATAAGCTGTTCTTTTCTTCCGAACTTTTGTCCATAGATTTATTATTTTCATTACTTTTCATATTCATGTTTGCTACGTTGTATTTGCGGAAGCTCTCTTATCGTTAATTCTAAAAGTTTTCAATGCAAAAACCGAAATAAGCAGTTCAAAATATAAATGAGTTTTCAGAATATTTCGATATGCTACCTGTACTAATTGCAATGCAACATTGTCTTCATTTTGATTAAATTTCATTCATTTTTCGTTAAATCTGTTTAATGGTAAAAACTGTAATTATTGAACAAAAAATTGTTTTTATCTAAGCATACTGAAATTTTGAAACATTGGCGTCATCTGCTGCTAACAGCTTGCAAAGGTTAAAAATCAGTAAGTAGTAAAGCCACCTCTGGCAGCTATACAAGCCGAAATTCGGCGTGGCATCGATTCAATTAGATCACTTATGACCTATGTGGAAGATCCTGCCATAGTCTTTTGCATCTGCGCAGTTAATTCTCCTGTATCTCGGGACGGCTGCAGTTGCCTTCCCAGCGCGTCGGACATGCTCTATTGGCAAAGATCTGGTGACCTGGCGAGCCATGGTAGGACGTCATATCCTTGAAGACATTGTTGGGAGAGTCGCGCGAGTATGGACGAGCATTATCCTGTTGATAAAAATGGCACCTGGGCGACTTGATAGCATGGGTAGAACAATCGGCGTTAAATATCGTCCACGTATCTGCGAGCTGTCAAAGTGCCTTGAAGGACCACTAAAGATGATCGTGTGTCCCAAGAAGTTGCTCCCCACACTGTCACACCTTGTGAAATTGCTGTATGCCGCTCGACAATAAATGCCGGATCGGACCGCTGGCCGGTGCGCCTCCAGACACGTGTGCGGTGGTCATCATCAATGAGACTGAATCGGGATTCATCACTGAAGATGACACGTCTCCAGTCTGTCACACTCCAAGTTGCCCGAGGTTGGCAAAAAATCAGTCGACACTGCCTATGATGTGGGGTCAGTGGTAAAGCGTCTTAGCGGACGTCGGCTCCTCAAGCCAACTTCGGTCAGTCGTCTCCTTATGGTTTCTCTTGATGGCACTGGATGTCTGGAAGAGGTAAGTGGCGTTGAATCGATGCTAGCGACGTTGTTGGTGCCGAAGTGGCCACTCTTCTGATTGCACGATCCTCGCGATCATTTGTGTTCCTGGGACGTCCTGACCCTCCGCGACGGTACACTCTACCTTCTGTGATCCACTGTTGCCAACACCGAGCAACTACCATATCGCTCCGACCGAGTGGCGGCCGATACGTCTATTCGACCAACCTGCTTCTCTGAGGCCTATTATGCGGCCCCTATCAAAGTCCGTCAGCTGCTCGTACTGCCGCCGGTTACGTCTTAGAGGCATCTAAGTCTCAATATCGTCTATCAAAGTCATCAGATTCGTTTGGATAGCCGTACGGCGCTCGTACTCATGCTTTTAAACTCTCCCAGTTGCACAACTAATATGCGCATAGCACATAGCCTTGTCTCGGTGGCTTCAAATTTTAATCATTTGCATATCTCTTACCAGACTACATTCTTGCCGAGTTTCGTGATTGTAGCTTGATTTCTTCCTGGGTGCATATATTTTTGCG
>BMAU01009937.1:0-12410 GCA_019973935.1 Trichonephila clavipes | reverse complement strand
ATTTATTCTAACGTTTGGAGCTCGATACAACACTGGACTGAGAACATGCCCAACTGGCGATCAACTCTGCTTTTATACACTTCGGAATATTCGAGAAATAACCAGTATGCACTCTAAAGAATGATCTGGATTCATCTAGAACCTAGAGAAACAATACATTAAAAAACGGAAACAAAAATTCAGTCTTTGGATAAATCTGCCGGGGCCGGGATTCGAACCCGGAGACCTGAGGAAGTTCAGTCCAACGCTCTGCCAACTCGGCTATCGGGACTTGTAGCAAATTATGCGTGCGGCATTGCTCCCCTCGAAAAAAGAAGACAGCGCCCCGCTGTCATTTTGTTCAAGAGTCTTTATTCTGGAACGAGTGTGGGTCCTTTGTATGATTCTTTGGGAGGAATATCCTCGGTTTCGATTTGCTCGGCGGGATCATGGTACGGTTTCATACGCAGTACATGGACAACTTCTCTTAGTTTTCTTTTCGTGAAGCAGGATCAAAAAATCTTGTACTTCGTAAGTCACGGCTGATAAACGGCGTAGCACCTGATACGGTCCGAAATACCTTCTTAAGAGTTTTTCGGAGAGACCGACTTTTCTCACTGGAGTATAAACCCATACGAGATCTCCGGGAGCGTAAGATACCATTTGGTGTTTGGAATCGTAACGTCGACGATCTTTGTCTTGAGCTCTCAGAGTGTGCACTCGGGCTAGCTGTCGTGATTCTTCGGCTCTGGCTGCTATCTTGGTGATGTTATTGTCATCAAAATCGTTAGGACAGAATGGTAGCATTGTATCTAGTGTCGTTTCCGCTTCACGACCATGAAGTAAATAGAACGGCGTAAAACCTGTGGTCTCTTGTTTAGCGGTATATAAGCGAAGGTTACAAATGGTAGAATTTCATCCCAATTTTTTCTGCTCTACATCCACATACATTGACAACATGTCGGCCAAGGTCTTATTGAAGCGCTCCGTCAGTCCATTTGTTTGGGGATGATACGCCGTTGTGAAACGATGATCAATGTTACACAAGTCGACGAGAGAGGAAACAAGTCTGGATCGAAAGACGGCTCCACGATCTGTGATAAATTACTCGAGGAGCTCCATGCCTGAGGACAATTTCTTCAAGTAAGAACTTCGCTATTTCGTCGACTTCGGCTGTCGGCAAGGCTTTTGTTATTGCATATCGTGTTGAGTAATCCGTGCAGACTATTATCCATTTGTTTCCATGAGCAGACTTTTTAAATCTCCCAAGGAGATCAATTCCAATGCGATGGAAAGGAGCTATAGCTGGAGGGATGGGAACTAAACGTCAGGTGGTCGTTGAGGAACGGACTTTCTCTTGGCACTCCCGACAATGCATGACATACCGAACGACATTTCGGTACATTCCAGCCAGTAAAATCTCTTGCGTATCCTGTCATAAGTTTTCGCGAAACCAAGGTGTCCTGCGGTGGGGGCGTCATGAAAGTGCCTTAGTATGTCTGCTCGTAGATGTTTAGGAATGACTGGCAACCACAACTTTCCATCTGGATCAAAATTCTTCCTGCAAAGGATACCGTCGATAAATCTGAATTCTTCGTTTTGGATGAGTTGCTCAAAAGTTTTAATTTCGCAAGGTCTTGATCCTTTTTCTGTTCCATCGCAAGGTTCATACTCGTCGTGACTGCTAAAAATTTGTCCTGATGTTTCCGTTTCCTCTTCCACTGGATTTCTCGAAAAAGAGCGTCGGCGTCACTATGCTTCTTACCGGTTTTATATTTTACGTCAAAATCATGCTCTTGAAGTCGGAGGGCCCATCTGGCAAGCCTTCCTGAAGGATCCTTTAAATTCATGAGCCAGCACAAGGAATGATGGTCAGTTACAACAGTAAAGTGTTTTCCGAATATGTACGGCCGAAATTTGTTGGTAGCCCATACGATGGCAAGACATTCCCCTTTCTGTGGTGGAATAATTCTTTTCGGCTTTTGTCAGAGTTCTAGAAAGCGTATGCTATAACTTTCTCGACATTATTCTGAATTTGTACTAGGACAGCTCCGATACCGTACCCGCTTGCATCAGTATGGATTTCTGTAGAAGCTCTTTCGTCGTACATCCCCAATACTGGATCCGAAGTAAGTGCTTTCTTAAGACTGTTAAATGCTTCCACCTCTTCAGGACCCCAATGAAACTCCACGCCACTTTTCAGCAACGACTGCAAAGGTTCGGCGAGATAACAGAAACCTTTAATAAATCTTCTAAAGTATGAACAAAGGCCAAGAAAAACTTCGTATGTCATGTATATTCTTTGGGTGGGAAAATTTCTTACGGCTTTTATTTTGTCGGGATCGGGACGAACGCCATTACTAGATACAAGATGGCCCAGAATCTTTACTTCTTGGGCAGCAAAAGACACTTCTTTTGAATTTAATTTAAGACCAGCTTCCTGAAGACATTTTAGAACAAGTCTTAATCGTATAAGATGGTCTTCAAAAGTTTCTGAGAACACTATTATGTCATCTAGGTAACAAAGACACATAGTCCACTTAAAATGGCGTAGCAAATTGTCCATCATTCTCTCGAAGGTCGCAGGTGCATTACAGAGACCAAACGGCATGACTTTAAACTCGTATAAAGCCTTCGGGGTAATAAATGCCGTCTTTTCACGATCCGCTTCGTCTATTTCTATTTGCCAATAACCAGATCGGAGATCCATGGAAGAAAAGAACATGGCACCTTTCAGACAGTCGAGCGTATCGTCAATACGAGGCGAGATAAACGTCTTTTTCGTGACGCTATTCAGCTTGCGATAATCGACGCAAAAAACGCCAACTACCGTCTTTTTTTTTCTTACGAGCACAATGGGTGATGACCAAGGACTTTCAGAGGGTTGGACGATACCTTCATCAAGCATTTTCTGAACCTCTTCATGAATGATGCGTCTTTCAGTCGAGACTCTGTAGGCTCGTTGGTTGATTGAATGATCACCAGTAAAAATCCTGTGTTTCACATTCGTCTTCGCGGCTGTCGACTTGTCGGTCTTCGTGAAAAGCCTCAGAAAATTTCCGGAGTAGTTCGGATAGCTTGTTTCTCTGTTCGTCACTAACTCGGGTGACATCATTAACGAACAATTCATCTGTGACTCCGAAGTTTCTTGCTGGTCATCCAAGCAACCCGATGTGTCGGAAATAACACATAGATGCCCTTCATTTAGTGGTTCAGCTTGGCCTATGCACATTCCTCTAGGGATGATTTGGTTTCGAACTGCAGGTTGGTAACCAAGACATCACTTTTTCCGTTACGATATCCATGGACGGTGTAGCAATATTTTTCTCGAAGAGCAAATGTTTGCTGCCGTCTAGAACTACATTTATGTCTCCTCGGGTTTGATATCCTGATACTGTTATTCTAGTTAAAGAATGCGGCTTAAGTGTATAGTCCCTGGTGGCATACAAATTCCAGGCGTCAGGCGCTGTGGAGTCTCGACAGATGTCTTCTAGAACAAGTTCATTTTGTCCACAGTCTATAACGGCTTGAGACGCCTCTAAAAAAGTCCCATCCTAGGATGACGTCATGGCTACAATGTGATAAAAACAATAAATTCAAAAGGCAGTTCTTGATTGTTTATACGGACACGTAAAACACATTTCCCTATCGGCCGAACAAAATTTCCATCCGCAACTTTCAGCATAACGCTCTTGGCATCAGCAAACAGAACTTTCTTTAAAAATCGGCGATACTTATCGGATATGACAGAAAACGATGCCCCAGAATCTACTAGAGCACGTATCGGCTTCTTATCTATTATTACGTCTAGTTGGTTACCAGTCATCTTGGCGGTCGACGGAGGATTTCAGTACACGCGGCCTCACCTCCTTGGAAGGTCGCTCTCCTTAGTTTTCCTCGCTCCTACGGCCTGGCGACTGACTGGATCGGCGATATGGCGACGGGGATCTGTAACGACGTATTGGGGATCGGCCTCTCGTGGGACTTGGCGTAAAACGGCGAGAAGAGTTTGGTCGGCGTATTTCTTCTTCAGTGCCAACGTCGTCGAAGTTCCGTCGGCGGTTTCGAGTTAGTCAAAGACAGCCTTTTTCTCTCTCGGCAGTAGCGCATTACATGTCCAGGACGTCTGCGGTGAAACAAACAGGTCTGTTGTCAGCCGTTCTCCACACATCTGTTTTCTTGGTTCAGGTGGAATTTCTGAACAGGAGCTCTGTATTTCCTGGTTACAGCGGCGTATGTTGGTCGTGGTCTATTTTCTGTAGGTTTTGTTGACACTGGGGCCAAAACCCTTTCAACTCGTCTTGAACGATCTCTTCTAAGGATTGGGATCGGAGTCCAAAGATTCTTGCGTCTGGTTAAGTAGTCGATGGACTTCTTCTCGTACGATTGTGCGAATAAGAGAGACCAAATCAGTCTCATCCGTCAGGGATGCAAACCGGTACGACGTTTGGAAGCCTTTCAAATCTCGGTCGACCAACTCTCTTCTGCTTCATATCTTCGATATAGTTGCACCATTTGATAAAACTTGCTGTGTCGTTGATTTCTCTCGTCAACAGGGCCTGATAAATATCCTCAGCAACACCTTTCATTAGGTGTGACACTTTTCGTCTTCTTTCATCAGAGGATTTACCTCTTGGCAAAGTCCTAATACACTTTGTATGTAGGACTGTGTACTCTCGCCTGAACGCTGGGCTCGGCATTTTAGTTGTTCTTCTGCCCTTCTGGTATATTTTTGACGGTCACCGAAAAGTCCACTTAGTCCATTTTTAAACGCTTCCCAGGAATCTAAGGCGTCTTCGTTGTTGACATACCACTGTCTCGCAGTACCGTCAAGAACGAAATAAAGTTAGCCAGGCACATCATGTCATCCCACTTGTTAAAGTTGGCTACTCGATCGTACTCTTTAAGCCATTTGAGAGGGTCTTCCCCAGGCGCTCCTCGGAAGGTCGATGGGCTCCTCCATTGCTGTAACGAAGGTGTTACTACAGCGGGCTTGGCTTCTTGCTCGGTCGGCATTTTTTGTCCTCTTCCTACTATTTTCTTTAACAGTCCGAATTCGGGGGATAATCCTCTTAACCGGAGAGGCTCCTGCGAAGGTTGTCACTATTATCCACGTTTGACGTAATTGTACCCCCGCGCCTCCACCAAACTTGTCACGGAGTTCGAAAGAAGCACACAGTTCAATTAAACAAACAATTAGATTTATTCTAACGTTTGGAGCTCGATACAACACTGGACTGAGAACATGCCCAACTGGCGATCAACTCTGCTTTTATACACTTCGGAATATTCGAGAAATAACCAGTATGCACTCTAAAGAATGATCTGGATTCATCTAGAACCTAGAGAAACAATACATTAAAAACGAAACAAAATTCCAGTCTTTGGATAAATCTGCCGGGGCCGGGATTCGAACCCGAGACCTGAGGAAGTTCAGTCCAACGCTCTGCCAACTCGGCTATCGGGACTTGTAGCAAATTATGCGTGCGGCAATATATTTGCGAAAATTTGAAACCGTTATTGCAAATCATCGGTGTTTTATCAAGCTCGATTTGAAGAGTAAGCTTCAACAGACAAAATGGTACTTCAACTTTAGAATGAAAACTATGCCTTTCACGGTTTGGGGCCAGCAAATACTTGATAATATTCACGAAAGATTGGATGTTCTCAGATACTTTAAGGAAAGATATTTGCTTTTGTCACGTACAGCCAATACTTCAACAAAAATACACATTAAGCTAAAACGAAATATCATATAAAAATCTTGAAGCATTTTCTCTTTTGCTCATTTGTATGTCTAGTACTTTTTATTTTTATTTTGAGACAAGAGTTTGAAACAGACTACAAAGATTTATTTGTGACCAGAGATAAATCTTAGAATACTTGAATTATATTTAAATATGAAATTAAAAGTTCCTAAATGCATGCTTAATTTTCTTTGAACATATTTTCCTCGTATGTTTGAAACATTTTAAATAGATTCTATTTCATTTTCCATAATCCAAGAGTCAAGAAATCGGTTTTAAAAATTTTTAAAAAAAATTATGTCAACTCTTACATAAAGAAAATTTTCATTTTAATTACTTTTTATTAAATAATTACAATTAATATAAATATGTATATACATATGACAGAATCACAATAATAAGTAGCAAAAGAGAAAACGATTTTCCTTGCAAATTTTTCCATTTTCATTTTTCTATATAGGGTGTTCCACTGTTATTTTTGTTTGTTACTATTTATTCTTGGATTAAATTTAATTATACCAATAAAATAATATAGTAAAAAAGAAATCATTCTCTCAGAAATTAGGCCATCCCAGGGGATTCGAACTCACGTCCTTTGTATTAGAAGTCCAACGCGCTACCCATTGCGCTACAGAGACAAAACGAGCGTTTTCCTTTGCATAAACGGTGTTGGACTACTATTTTTATTTTTACTATTTATTCATTAACTAAACAGAATTAATGAATTAATATTTAAAAAAAACTGTATTAACATCAAGTGTCACCCACTACAAGTTTAAAAAAATGTATCTAAACTTGAGTCGATGAATAAAAAAGTATTTTATTAACGCTTGAATATTTGAACAAGATATGTATATAAGGAGAAGTGAACTAATAGAAGGAATTGAAAAGCATATTCAGTTAAGGAAAATTAATGTATTTTGAATAAAATATAAATATAACTCAAGATGTTTATATGAAAATCAAGGCAACGTCTTAAAGCAATTTGTACCAGAAAGCTATTTTAGAATCAGGAAAAGTATATAATGATAGTAATTTAATTCCCACTCGTGCTAATATCTCTCTTCCTCTTTTCTGTATGTGTGTGAGAGAGAGATGTGTGCAGAACACGAGGTGTTTAAAGCCCTCTAGTGAGTAAAGTATCATATGAAATATAATTCAGGAAGGGATGAATCCAAAATTTTTTCAGGGCCAATTTTCAATGAAATTAGATAGATAGAAAACTTTTTGAAAGAGACGCTTAATATAGCTTTGCAATCATCTGCACATACCTTTCTCAAGTACAATGGTGAAAGAGATTTGCTCTAGCTGTATTAACAAAGGGGATACCGATTTTAAATCACTTCCAATAATTGAATTTTTTGCCAAAAATTGGACGTTTTTTATTACTAATACTAATACAAATACTAATTTTTCTGTTATTTGATGAATATCCATTATTTAAGGCTTTAAAGTCATTTTTAATCTTTTTTGCAACTTTTTTGGCACGTATTGACACCAAAATAGCACACAATATTAGTCTTTGCCTACTAAACTTTCTCTTTTTCTCTTCTCTGGTCTCATTTTATAAAATTTCTAATAAAAGGGATTTATTTAGCTTGAAAATTTACTGATTTGCATGCTTTCACATTTGGAATGGGAATCTGAATCCCCTAGCGGGAAAAACAAAAAAAGTATTCCGAGGAAGGGGAACGTGTTGAGCGGAAATCAACATATTTTCATTTCAAAAGGCTGTCGCTGCATATATAGCGATGCTATGGGAGGGTTGATCGCTTTATCAAAGAAAAGAAAGATTCCAAATAAGAAGATCTGTAGAAATGCTGGCATCGTATCTTTTATTTTTTTTACTGACCGTGGCATCATTAATGGTTTCATACTGTGGCAAGTGAACAAAAGAAACAAGGAAGTTTAGACCAGCTAACGTGTTAGTATGCTTTAGCAGCTCGTCAACTAATAGAAGAACATTCTCACGAAAAGGAAAGAATGTCCTGCTAATAGAGAGGGATACTTTCTGTCCTTCTGAGGGCGGATAGCATCAATTTTGTAAGATGCCCTAAAAATACTGCACATACTAATTGCTCAAATTGTAAAACTGCTGTTTTACATTCTATTTAATACAGTTCTATTTATTTCATTTTTCTTTTCCCCCAAAAATTCATTCTTGGGGCTCTTCTTCAGTTAAATTCATCACTGAAGCTGCATCGTTCAACACTTCAATGATAAAGTCCTCAGATCTTGATAAACAAAGACCTCTTACCACTTACTGGAAAGATTAGTATTTAGTTCCGTTGATTGATTAATAAATCTTCGTATGAGACGAAATGCCTTTGTTCTCATGCAACGATTCCAGTTCAGCTAATCATTGAGAGAGCTTGCAATAATGTGATATCCGTAACCTTATTGGCGACATTATATGAAACGAAGGCACGTGGTTGCCAATTAAGCGTGTACGACACATGCGAAATCCGGGTTGCCAACAGCGTGACGATAGTTACGCTAAACGTTGACATTGCTGTGATAATTACGTAATAAATCACGAAAACCTTTTTCATATATGGTGCAAAGAAAAATCCGAATTACTTGAAAAACTCAATCGTTTTGCTCGTTTTTACTCTAAAAAAATCTGAATTTTCCTCACGAAAAACGAGTAGTCTTGGGTGAAAATTGACTAATTAGATTTGAAACGATTTAAAATTCCTTTTTTCAATAATCGTTTGCATTCTATCAAAGTTGCTGTTAAATGATAGGCGCTTTTTTTAAAAGAACACCACAATATATACATATGGTTTTTAAATTTGTTCGGATTGGGAGATAATAACATTGAAAAAATGTTTTTTATTCAATACATTAAATAACAAATGTATCTATTTATTCTTCGGATTATGTTTTCTTCCATTTCTAATAAGAATATTACTGACATCAAAGACATAGTAAAAAAGATAAAGATACGTCCAACAAACGCAGTTTTTTACACAGTTGACAATTAAACATTAGCCTTATCAACTTTAATTAAACTAGTTACAATTTTGAAATAGTAATTAAGTTTAAAGCCTTGTTTCAATAATTTCTTTCTTTCAAAAAGTAATACATTTTTATGGAGGTTAATTAGATTTTTTTTTTTACTTGGGGTTTCTCATTATACCCATTCAAAGGACCCTATTAATGAAAAAGACTTATTTATCATTCAATATATATTTGTTTAAGTGTACTGATAAATGACACTCGATACAATTATTATCTTTTTTATACTTCTACAGAAAGTTTCACTGTTCTGCATTAAAGTACTACACCATAGACCTTTCCTTCCATTAGTAGCTAAAAGTTTCCAAGGCCGTCTGAATTATTAGTGTCAGAAATATCCCTAACTGAAATCGAATTTCGAAGCAATTATCGATACGGCAGAAAATAATAGATAACAACGAAAAGAATAAAGAATTAATTACAGAACATCAGATTCAAACTACAGTATATGAATGAGAAAGATTTGTGTTCCATGATGGCGAAATAGTATAGATCAGAGAGGTACTTAATCTTTTTCTGCCCGACCGCATACGTATGTCAACTATTTCACGCGGGCCACAACATGAGGAGAAATGGGGGAGGGTGGGTGGAGAAATAATTTATATAAGACCAAGATAACATTTCGAAATTTAAAGTGGAAAATTGATCAAATATTACACAATTCTTGTTTTTTCTTTTTTTTAATTAATTATTATTTTTTATATTTTTTATTTTTGTCTCTAGTGTATTTAGTTTAACACTAAATTAGAAAGCATTTAGAATCACTCCTTCACAATTTCTGCATCAGCAAACGGTTTCATATGATCACCAATAACATAACAAACTTCATAGGATATGTCTTTGTTACCCGCTATGATATTAACACTAACAAAACAATTTTGTTGCTGTTGCTTGATTGATTGATTTAATATTAACGTCGCACTGTTCAGCTACAGGGGCTTTTGGCGACGGACCCACGTAATTGCAGACCATGGTCAAGTGACGTGGACGACACCTGAGCTGGCACCCCCTCTCCTAACTCCCACACCACACCAACGGGAGGACGTTTCAGCTCTCGACAGATTTAACGTGCATCGCTGCCCCTACACGGCGGGTCTTTGCCCGAAGTGGTACTGGGGGATCGAACTCGTGACCGGGCAAGCCACGATCCGATACCTATACCACTCGGCTTCTACCGCGGCCCACTTGTTGCTGTTGCAAAGATTATTCAATAAACCATTTTTATCACCTCTTGAAAAGATGTTCGAGGAAAAGTGTCATTGAATGATTCCTGTTTATGGTATTCTTTAAATACAACACATTCGTGACAAATAAAACAATTATTGATCCATGTTTGTTTTCACTACAAAATAGTGAACTTCCCAATGACCTTAAAACGATATATTTTTCTTTGAATGTTTCGCTAACAATATATGGAAGATAGTTAAAAATTAGTTCCACCCATAAAATTGTCACTGTTACTCTGCTGTTTGTTATCCGTAACCAGTTAAACAGTTCTAAATAGAAAAAAGAATATCAATTCATTACCCGTACGACACTGACAGCAAAAAGCAAACTCAAACTTCTTTTCCGCCAGGCCGCAACATGAAGATTAATGGGAAAAAAAACACCATAAGACAAAGGCAATATCGGACATTAAAAGTGGAAAATTGATAAAATATTAAACTAATTTTTGGCTCTTAACACTATATTAATCTCTATCAAACACAAAAAATTTCCTTCGTTTTATGCTTTTTTACTGAGTTATAGGGTAGTTTCGGTTCCCTTTCATTCATGACCATATCTGCTCCAACTGCCAAGTCGTTTGATTTTTTTCTTTTTTGACAAAGCCTCTTTTATTTTATTTCAAACATTAGCTTTGTAGGAACCCGTCTGGTTCCATCCTGAATAAGATTAACTTGAGGCAAAAAGAATGACCAGACGCCATTTGTATAATAACAAATTATATTTATTCACTTAGTTTAATTTTCAACCTTCTAATTACAAATATTCAAGCTATATCTACGTCAAAAAGGGATTTACTTTTACTATTTAAATTAAATTACGAAATATGGAATTAATCAATTAATAGCTCAATATCGAAAGGGTTTACCGGAAAGAAGGTCCGAGAAATACACAGATTGAATTATCACCATTCACTAAGATTTAGGCCAACTTTATTATATCAACGCTTGTGGTAAGAGGTACTAAAGTTAGAATATATCACCTGACTTTATACAGTCTCTCAGGTAGATTAATCGTTCTAAGGATGACTTCGCTGAACAACAACAGCAATACTTCAATATCGTAATCTAATTGAATCCTCCAAATCTCGTCTGCTACTTCTGCTGGCACAACTTTAGTGCTGCTTCTTCCCCGCTAACTTACAACAACTCTCATGTAAATACCTTATCTGCTTTGCATATCCATTTTCTTTTCTTTAGAGGTGATTGGAAATGTACGCGGGTACAATCCCCAAAGACATAAAGAGTGTTAGTGGAAGATTGCCGTAGGGTTCGACACAACTTATCAAATGCAGAATGGCAGCAAAAGGGAGTTTTTGACTGAATTCAGGCTGCAATCAGTATTATTTGCGCATGATAAAAAATTAGTTTCACCCATAAAATGGTCACTACTCCAGTTCTTTCCCTATTTCACTGTTATCGTCATTACTACCAACGTTTTCAGTTTCAAAAGAAAAAAAAATCTTGCAATTCGCACCCGTACGACATCGACAGTAAAATTGGTAGATTTGATTGCTTGATTCAGAGAATTTCCCGCTAATTTTTTAATACATTGTTCTTAAATAATTTAATCTTTGAGGGCAAAGGACCAATATCATTCCACTCCAGAAAAGCCCGGTGGGTCACAAGAGTTGAGTTATCGCGAAATACTACGGTCCCGACAAACTACTGTGTTTTTCATGCATTTTTTCTCTCAAAGCGAAACGAAAATCGCTTAACACGCAATGATTTCTGTTCTGGAAAGGAGGATGCTGAAACAGAGACGACATAATAATGTTTGAGTAAATTTCTGCATTACAGACTGTCCAACTGTCATCGGAAGAATCCATTTGCAGTAGAGGATGATAAATGTGTGTACATCCCAATTACAGCAAGAGTATTTTTTGGAATTTGTTGTTCAGTTCAAAAATATCATTGATGCAGATTTCGATGCCGAAAATGGAAATGAATATAGTAGCTTCTGCTCCTGTGTCATCAAAATAGGAATACTATAAAAGTGTGCGCCCAGTTGCTTAGACGCACATTTCAAAAGTGAAATAAATAACAAAAAGGACTACACATCAAACAATTTGCTTACAGTTTGATGCTATAAAACACAGTGCAAAGAAAAATATCAGAATATTTTCCCAAAACTCAATAACGTTTTGTTTCAAAAAACAAAATTCATTGTTGTTACTTGCGCCCCCATTGGTCAGCAGTCAACTAGACCAGGTCCCTGACATCGTACACTTTAAAGTCAACACCAGCAAAGGGAACGTCCTGCTAAGTCCCTACTTGTTGAGCCTAGGCACTCCGAGGATGTGAGCAGAGGCGTGGTCGGCTCAGAAGAACAGTTCGTGCTCATTTCAAAGCTCTTGCGTCCTTCGGAAAATTTCGTTGTTGTTTTGATATGGCCACTTCTCAAATCCCCATCCATGAACAGTA
This sequence comes from Trichonephila clavipes, assembly GCA_019973935.1. Classification (NCBI taxonomy): domain Eukaryota; kingdom Metazoa; phylum Arthropoda; class Arachnida; order Araneae; family Nephilidae; genus Trichonephila; species Trichonephila clavipes. The sequence continues at coordinate 16 of BMAU01009937.1, read as the reverse complement.
CACATAATTCATACTT
>BMAU01009932.1:0-11208 GCA_019973935.1 Trichonephila clavipes | reverse complement strand
TGGTAGAACCCCCTCAGCATAGAGGGCGCTGCTTGTAATAACATGCGTTAAGGTTGACACCGAGAGATCTTCTGTACGTGACCGAGTGCAGACGCACTCCATATTCCATTAAACTTATTATTTAATCTTACACTTGTATTCGATGATTTACTGAATTTAATTGAGTCTAACGGATTGTGATGATATGAAAGTTGATTGATATAAAAGCATTCTACCACTGATTAACTGAACCACCGATGATAGTAACATTGGTGCAACGGCCTGAAATTAATGAAATTGACAATTAGATGAGCAATTATTTTCGATACCCTCGACCAAGAGGTTGAATATCATCACGACAAAGTGAATTCAGGTAAGCCGAATTTTTATTGAAAAAACTGAATTGTTCACAATAGGAAGATTAAAATGTCAGAAGATCTCTCAAAATTTAAAAAAGCAAAGGTAATCATAAGTAATGTCTTCGCTGACAAAATTGATAAATAAAATTGAAGGAAAGATCAACAACAATGAAAATGAACCTATTGATCAATTTGAAGCTTTTATGAGCGAATTAAACAACAAGAAAGTGAACTTAAGTTTATTAAATACACTAATTGAAAAGATCGTCGTCTGTTGACACTATTACTGAAGATATGGAAGCTTCGGAAGAAATTAAAGAAGATTATATTTTGGAAAATTGACTTTCTTAAAATTTAGAGAATAAATTCCCTGACTCATCCAGGCTGATACAGTTTAAAATATCCAAAGTTTATTGATTCCAATAGTTTTGAATGTAGCAAGAAGATACCTCCTATTTCCAAATTGCATATAAATAAGGCATTCTTGGAAATTATATTCTGAATGGTTAGATTTTATAATTTATTTGAAAGCCTCATTCATAATAACAATAGACTAAGCAAAGTTGATAAATTTAATTATTTAAAAATCATATTTGTGTGGTAATGCGCTTGCATTAATGATTTCCACTTGATGATAATTATGGGATAGAGCTCTTGATTTATTAAAAGATAGATTTGCAAATAAAATATGTTATTTTAGTCGTCATATTTATAAACTTATTAAATTTAACACCTGTTAGAAACCCTACTGATGGTTGTGGGGTCAAGTGCCTGCATTGACAGAGAAACGCAAATAAGGAGTCTTGAAAGTTTAGGAGTTAAAGGAGAATCCCACTAAAACTTATTAACACCCATCCTGTTGAAACAGATACCCTCGGAACTCATGTTTTTTGAATTCAATCGTTCTCAAAAAAGGACGAAGGGCTTTGACCTGAGCGCTCTGTTGCGGTTCCTGCACTTAGAAAACTACAGTAGGGGACGAGCTTCCTCAAATAAACAGTCATAACTATGTCATTATTCTCTACCCATGAACCAAACAAAAATAATAAAGGCTCCTATTTCTCGGACAACGCATGAAGCCACCCTTCGAATAGAGTACATTTTTAAAGACCCCATTCATTTCCCACCCCTTTGGAGAAAGTAGAACTTAAGCCGAAAATGCTTATACTGCAACAAAGGTCTGAACTCGACACTTGCCGTTCCGCTGGTGCTCTACGAAAAGCGAGAAATTTTTAAGGAAGAAGGGCTGTTGTTTTATGTTTGTCGCCTGGTCATAGAGCAATGGAATGTGTTAAGAGGGAGTCGTGTCCTATTTGTAATGGTCTCAATTATTTCAATATGTTTCGGAATCGACATGATGACGACTTGTCTCCGAAAAGGGACACTGATAATGTAATTTCAACAGTAATTAAAACGTACAGAGCAACAGTGTATCGTTACAAATTACGCGCCGCATTAGATGTCAAAAAATGAACAAGAAGCAGTTGATTATTTTTAGATATATATGGTTCATAAAGTTTGCTCAAAGAGTACTTCTGAGAAATTTAACTTTTCCAAATTTGTGAAAAGAAAACCTTTCCATTTGCACATTTGTGCCAAAGAAACTGGAAACAAAAACTTTAAATATAGTAAAATAAAATTGAAAAACAGGGATGATCCAAATTTGTGCATTGAAATAGAGGCGGTAGAGACAGAACATATTTCTATCACGAATTTACTGACTCCCTGATAGAAATATTGATAAAAATTTAGATATTTAAAAAATGTACAATTAGCCGATTCTTAAGTGAATTTAACGATAAAGAAATATCAATTTTTTACAGTGGACTATTATTATCAAGTAGTTACAGGTAGAATTACGCGTCTAAACAAAATCTTGTGACAGTAGAAACATTATTCGGGTGGTCTTTACAAGGGCAGAGTACAGATTCTGAGAGAGAGAGGACCTTTTAACAATGAGTGTTATTGTTAATGAATCCAATATTTCTAAACAGCTTAGTGAATTTTGGAATTTAGAGAACTTAGGAATAGAAGCAGAGGTGTCCTATGAGGAAAAATATTGATAATGATATAATGTTGAATTTGAAGCGGGAATTTCATACCAAAATAAGCGGTATAAAGTTAAATTCCCTTTGAAACCTAACATGAAAACATTATTAGTATAAGCAAATGAAGAAGTTGCCAGGAAAAAGATTTCTAAAGTTAAGATTACGTTTTAAAATGACAGTTCCTTATTTGAGGATTACAAATTAGTTGTAAATAATTATCTTTCTGAGAAAATCATAGAACGTGTTCCATTTGAAGAAAATCTAAAGCATAATATTTTTATCTACCACAGAGCAGTAATACGTACCTCGATAAAACTACAAGCAAATTGCGAATCGTATTTGATGCGTCATCACATGCGAAATAACAGCTATCTTTGAACGATTGTTTACACACAGGGCTAAATTTTATACCTAACCTATTTTTTCTATTAATCAAATTTAGAGTGAATCCAATTGCATTTGTAGCTGGCATAAAATGGCATTTTTGATGATTGAGATAGACGAAAGTGAAAGGGATTTTTAAAGATTTTTCTGGGATGAAAATCCAGGAATTGATTTAGAAAACAAACGGCTTGATATTTTCCGAATGACTAGGGGTTTTATTTGGAGTAAAATCAAGTCCATTTCTTCTTGCAGCTACGATAAAGTATCATCTTAAAATATGTGGATATTTTTTCCTGATACCTTAACCATCTTAACCAGTCATTGTATGTTGATGATTTTCTGTGTGGAAATGTCAGTGTCCAAGCAGCCTTGACGACCTGCATAGAAAGTAAACAAATTTTGAAGATGCAAAGTATGGATCTTCGGAAATGGAGAACCAACTCTTCCGAGCTAAATCAAAAGTTAAAAAATTTAAATTTTAAAGTAGATGAACATAAAGAGTCATTGAACACGTTGATAGCTTCAAAGGTCTTAGGAGTTGGTTGGAATGAAAAAATCTGATACATTCTATTTTGATTCCAGCGATTTAGGAACATTTCTTTCTAAAAGAATTAATACAAAAAGATATTTGTTACAAGCCGCAGGTCGATTATTTGACCCAGGAGGTAGATTGAAACATTCGACCCTATCTGAATTCCAAAAACATCAAATGATGTTGCCAAAGGCAATGAACTTCAAGGGAGCAAGAAATATTCTTAATGAATGGAACGAAATTTGCAAGTCCAACAGAATTCAACTATTCAGCGCGGAAGAGGGAATCGAATGGAACTTCATTCCACCCGCTTCTTCCCATTTCGGTGGATTGTGGGAAGCAAACATTAAGTCCATGAAACGCATTTTATTGAGGGTAGCGAAATCGGCTATCATGAACTTCGAAGAGTTAACTACGTTGATGGCACAAATCGAAGCAGTTCTGAATTCACGTCCCCTTGTCTCCACTTTCTTCGACCCCAATGATCTTAACCCTTTGACCCCGGGGCATTTCTTTTGACGAACTGTGCAATTTCATCCTTTCCTGAACCTTATACTGCTTCGGATTCTTTTGTCCTATCATTCCAGGTGGAAACTCATTCAATCCCTGAGAGACAAATTTTGGAACCGTTGGAGCACCGAATATCTGACCCATCTTCAGACCCGTGCAAGTGGAGTCTTCAGAACCCTAACTTGATGGAGAATCAGCTAGTTCTTTTAAAGGATCCCAACACCAAGCTCCCTGACTGGCCTATGGGGCGTATTCTTGAAGTATTTCCCGGTAGTGATGGTCTTGTAAGAGTAGTTAATGTGAAAACCCTCAACAGGTATTTTAAAACGAGCCATCACAAAGGTAGTGCTCTTTACTCTATTCCAGTTGATCCTGCAACTGTAGAGAAGAACAATTGAACACATTTTACAATTTCTTGAACTTTAACCTTTATATTATTCTATTTACATAATTGCTAATTTGATTTTCAGTATTATTGATAACTCATGTGATTTAAGAATTGCTAATTTTATTTCAGAATTATTGATAACTCATGTGATTTAAGAATTGCTAATTTTATTTCAGAATTATTGATATGCATGTGATTTAAGAATTGCTAATTTTATTTCAGAATTATTGATATGCATGTGATTTAAGAATTGCTAATTTTATTTCAGAATTATTGATGATGCATGTGATTTGAGAATTGAATTCATAGGATTTTATTTGTATTATTTCACATTGCAAGAATTTTATTTTATTATTTCACATTGCATGAATTTTATTTGTATTATTTCACATTGCATGAATTTTATTTGTATTATTTCATTTTGCATGAATTTTACTTTTGAATTACCTTAGAATTTGAATTATCTTAATGTAAACCCGCAGGAGTTTAAGTGGGAGTTATGGTAGAACCCCCTCAGTATAGAGGGCGCTGCTTGTAATAACATGTTGTTGACACCAGAGATCTTCTGTACGTGACCGAGTGCAGACGCACTCCCATATTCCATTAAACTTATTATTTAATCTACACTTGTATTCGATGATTTACTGAATTTAATTGAGTCTAACGGATTGTGATGATATGAAAGTTGATTGATATAAAAGCATTCTACCACTGATTAACTGAACCACCGATGATAGTAACAATGGTCTCGCATCATGCATCCGCGCTAGAAGGGATTCAACAGGCTATAAAATCCTCCGTTCTTTTGCCTTTTTCTCTGACATAAATGATCCTTATTCTTTAATTTTCTAATAATTTACTTATATCAAAGTAGTCATTACGTATGAAAAATTTCGTTTCATTTTGACGACTCCTTCTTGGTCCGCTAATTTTTTTGTCCATGAGTATAAACCCCTTAGAACATGTATGGGTTGCATTTGGGAGACGCCTTGAGGCACGATGACATCTTCCTTCGAACACCCAACAATTGAAACAAATGTTGATAAATGAATATGCACTCTCACCTCAAGAACTATTGGGCAAATTGGTACTGGGAATGGAGGAAGGGGCAAAGCATTCATTGAAGTAAGAGGAGAGCATATCCCACACAATGGAACATCTTCCTCTTGAATGATGTCCAATTTCATGTGTAACGATACTATGAGTTCAATAAAGCCTCTTTTTTTTATTCCATTCTATATGTATTGTATTCATATTTTCTCACTTAGGCCTTCGTCCTCGCTTAAGTACAAAATTCTAAGCCTCATTTTTGAATTTCATGTCTTTCAGATGATTTCTCGTGGAATTATAACACACAAAAAAAGGAAAACACCTTTTTCTTAAGCTTTGCTAATCAATGTTGAAAGGTTTTCTTTTTATTTTCTCGAAACATTTAAATTTAATTTAATTTATAATATTTTATTATTATTTTTTGAATTTCGTGTTAAAATTCTCATTTTTTCAAAAACAACCCAGTGAATGTAGATAGAAAAAAAAGTACAAACATTAAAATGAATACAAATTAATTAAATCATCATATAAATTGATATTTATAACTATATTTTTATTAATTTTCATGACACATATTGCAAAAATATAAAAAAAAACATTAATAAAAATTTAAATGCATACTAAGACGAACAGTATCTCCCAATTGGTCCTAAATTTTGTTAATATCGTATATTCTGATAAATTGTTCGGAAGGGTGTGGATATTATTTCCGAACATATAGTATTTTTTTATTGTCCTCTAAACTTTAACATTAACAGTTCTGTGAAATGACGCTTGAAATGAAAAAATTTTTTTTAGTTCTAAAAACTATTGGATTTTATGCAATTCAATTTGTGAAATTTTTATCCTATTATTTTAGTTAAAAAGGATAATTTTAAAAATTAACTTAAAAAAATTACTTTTACAGAAATAAAAAATCTTTTAGAGACACGTATCTGATAAAAATTTTACTTTTAAGTAGGAAAAAAAAAAGCCTGACATTCAATTTTGAATAATATATATACGACAAATCCTCGAATATGTGACACAGATGTGAAAACTATTCAACGATGTAAATAATTCAGAAGTATATATCATTCAGTCATACATATCATTTACATAATGCGAATTCATGCAATTTTGTGTAATTTCCATCATACCGAAGAGTCCTTTATTGACATGTAATGTGTGGAATATATTACTTACGGAATTTGAATTTACACTGTTCTGGGATATATAATATTCCTGTAATGCGGATAAATGTCCTTCAGTGATCTTCAATATGATTGCGTTGTCATGGTGATAATAAATCATTGAAATGTGAGAGCATTAGCTTATCTTTTCAAAATAACTTAAGCTAAAGCAAACGGAAAAACGTAAGAAATATTTTAATGAATTAATAATATTTCTGATTAATACTAATGCTTACTTATAATTAATTAACTATAATAAAAAACAATTAATTAATTATAATAAATAGTAATTAATGAAAAATAAATAACAATTAATTATAATAAATAGTAATTAATAAATTATAATAAGCAGTAATTAATTACAATAAATAGTAATTAATTATAATAAATAGTAATTAATTATAATAAATAGTAATCAATTATACTAAATAGTAATTAATTAATTATAATAAATAGTAATTAATTAATTATAATAAATAGTAATTAATTAATTGTAATAAATATTTATTAATTAAGTTTTATAAATAGTTATAAATTAGTTGATTTTAATAAATAATAATGAATTAGTTAATTTTTAATGAATAATAATTAATTTAGTAATTTTAATTATTAACAATTTTCATTAATAATTATTTTAAATATTTTTAATTACTTATAATTTTAAATATTTTTAATTATTAATAATTTAAAAATAATTTTATTAAAAAAATAATTTAATTTATATATAGTTAAAAAATTTTTTTTTACTTTACAAAAACTAAATAATTACAAAAAATATCGTTTAATATTTAATAAACCTTTTATAAATAAATTTATTGAATTTAAAAAAATAATTAAATGAGTTGAAGAAAAAGTTGATGGCGTGGAATCGAACCCCAATTTCGCGCATTTTACGCAAAACGATTTACCAATCAATCTATGAACTCGTTGCGGAAAATTAAAATTTAATTCTATAAAAGCTAAGCATGAATTTTTTTGAAGGCTGATTTCTCCGAATTGACTGGAATTTCAACGGAATTACATTAAGGGTGAACACCCTAAAGAGTACTACTACTACACCAAGTCTCGACCCCAAATGAATGTCCTTAGTCGTGCCTTGTTAGTATCACATTGGGGCATTATGTTTTATGTCCTTTATGGTTATGACAACTCTGGTTGCGATAGCAATGAAAATAATCGTTTGCACTAATGAATTAAATGAGTCGCGTAAAAGTACGATCGATTCTTTTTCGTTAAAAAATGAGTCATTACGTTTTATCTATGAATATCTGCTTCTTAAATGCTTTTGAGAATAAAAACTATTGTAGAAAATATGAACCAAAAATAAAATAAATACTGCAACTATTATTATGAATATCTGAGAGATCCAATAAACCAATAAGTTTTCAACTTATTCAAAATATAAACAGAAATCTAAAGCGCAATAAATCACTAACTCGTAAATGCTCGATTCCTCTCGAAAGAGCTGGAACATGTGCAGTTGCTACATTCATAAATATCCCGGATCTAATTAAAAACAACTTGGAGCTAAAAGTACATATCGAAGTTGAAAGTTTTGTGAAACATTATTAAAAAAAAAATGCACTTTAACAGCCATCTAGTGCCTTGTAAAAATAAAATATAAAAAACGTTCGAATATCAAATCACACCGGTGTGATCTTGGGCGTCAGAGTAGGGAAAACGCAATCACATATATGATACCGTAGGCCCTGTAGGAGAAACGTGATCACATATGTGTGATCATGGTCCAGGAAGGAACATTTTATGCAATCGGGGTGTTTTCCATTAATTGGAAATTATTTTCACACACAAATATGTAAATTTATTCAGGAGAAAAAAGTGACTCATTCATTGATCAAGAGATTCGAAACAATTATACCCACAGACTTTAAATTAAACAAGCACGTTCCTTTTGTTGAGTAGAGATCCACTACTAAGGGTGGATATTTGTCAGGAAATAGATTTTAAGAGACACGAGGGAGGCGTTATGCATAAAATATCTCCATTTTTGAACTATTAAACTTACAGACATGAACTTTAGCAGGAATGTTTCTTTTATTGAGAAAATCAATATATTTTTGTTCTTTCTAAACCAAGAGGTGATGACTATAAAATGTTTTTTTAATGCAACTGAAAGCTTAGTATTGGGATTTAGGTATCTCAAAACTTAAAAATACTATATATAGTGATACAACTTCTTGAAATACCTTGTGCAGCAGGCTAGCGTATATAAATTATGAAAAATTGTTAAGGTTAAATCTCTTATGAAAACTGATATGAAATCGTTGCTGTTTAGGATACATTTCAACAATATAAATTTTAAATTACTTTGTTGAAAAATTTTGTATTGTACTTTTTAAAACTGATGGGCATAAATACAAAATGCATCTAATTTATCGATAATATTGTAATTTATTTGAAAGTCATTCTGTTAAAACTTTTACCTCGCACACAAACACTAAAAGGAAGAAACGTTTATTGCTAGGATTTTTTAGTATAATATTTACATCAAAATTCGTTAATGAATTTTTAATTTATTTTTCTTTTCTTTTGAGTATTGTGTCACTTCGCAACTTCCCTTGGTAATGCTTATTTTAGCAAATTTCACGAAAAAGGTGGAAACTAGATGCGGAATCGTATTATCTTTCGCCAATGCATCCCAAATAAAATGATAAAGTGCCAAATTGATTACTATTGTTTATTCTATTGTAATCGCCTTATGCCAGCAGACGCTTCAATGGCATTGCTTTATCTAAATGCGCATGCGTAGCCATTCAAATTTATACATACTTTACTTAATTAGTTCATTCCATGAATGGGAAAGAGTTGAAAACAATAGTTAGGTATTATGTTCCTAGAAATCGATGTTGCAAGGGAATCGAATGAAAAGGAATTAGGTTTTATTCCAGAATGATCAACGATGGAGGGAATATTTCGGAATGAATGAGAGGTTATGTTGAAAAGAATTGTGGTTGGATGTCATTTGTATTGGATAGGAAATTCTCAGATACGTATTACTTGGATTCGATGAGTGCAAAAATGCCTTATGTTCATGAGAGAACACATTTCTCTCGATATATAGAACAGAAAGTTCTGAAAAAGGGAATATTTCTTGAAATGTAGCGTTAATGTGTTAATTTCTGAAAACGTGCTTTGAAATGAGCTCTCATGACTGGAGTACTTTTAAGCTATTAAAATTATTTTAATGTCTTTATGTGTGTTATATTTACTGAGCTGAACTACCTTTTTAAATATTAATCATTTATTCTATCGCTACATACCTGTACATGTCATGCACTTGCTTCTTGACCGTTCAGTTTCTGAAAAAGACTCTTTAAATATATTTTTCATTCGGAATCTCACTAAGATTTAATTTTTAACAATAAATTTATTGATAGTGGGATATTAATAATGCTATATAATTGAATCAACAGTAAAATTATTTTAGGAAGTGTTGAATTTGCGGCATTTATCTATAAAAATGTTTATTGTTAAGCCTTATAAAAAGTAATATTATATAACTGTCTTTGAAGTTTGTTTTGTTTGAATCACATTTATTTGGTTCAACATTACATCATGCTCCTTTATTACATTTCAGGTTTTATCATAGTTTGAGGTACCTTTGCCTTTTTATATTTTATTACTGAAATTAATTTTTATTTTTCTGATACTCAAATTCTGAACAGGTAGTATCAAATTGGAAAATACCTTAAAATCCTTCATTTTACTTTTCTACGTTTATAAATTTAATATATATTTATCTATTATACTCATTCTCAATTTTTAGTTAGATGAATCTGGAACATCATACTTTTTTTAGCTTTTACTTAATTATCTCAACCATAACCTTTGCAAATTTCATCTTTCAACAGTGATGAAAAAGTTATTATTCATAAAAAAAATGTAGTCATATGTGTGAAAAATTCTGTATATTATTACTTTTTGAGAAGAAATTTTTTTATGCTCTTATACGAAACTTAGGTTTCAACAATTAGTAAATACGTAGAGAGTTTGTAAGGGTGCCCCCCTCGGGTATCCTTCTCCTAGATTATCGGCGTGAGCTAGAGGTGTAGGAATAAATGAACTAGAAGCTGCCATGATCTTAATATGACTTTATTAAGATCTTAACACAAAACCTTTAACAGATTAGATAATAATAGGATTTGTGAGAGAATCTATGGTGGCTAAACACACAATATGTAATACCGAAATAACGTAACTCGGACAACTATCAATAACTAACTCGCCTAAGCTTAATTTCAATGGGATCACAGATTCGAATATTTAGATAGTCACTCCTACCTTTAATGTCGAACGAAGTATCAATCTATCTGATCCTAGTTGAAGTTGCGGTTCACTGGCGTGCAATGGTATGCACCTTGACCTGAGGGCTCTGTCGTCACGGTAACTTCTATTATGCTGTCACTTAACTTTTCAAAACCTCTTCACACTTGAAATACGGACTATCATAACATTCCTCAAATGCCACCGCGGCTTACTCTAAACTTCTGTTATTTAAAAGCTGCCTAATTTGCATCTTTTCCTTCACGCTTTATTTCTTGGGTTGGTTGGAAAAAGAGTTGAGATTCATTCCGGCCCCAAAGAACCCAAGAGGACATGTTAATGAAAAACGTGTGAGCCCGTCACAAATTTTAATAAATGCATTATTCTGTATTAAGTGTAAATAATCTTTGAATTTTCTGTACAAATAGTTTACGATTGTTGGAATCATCATTGTCATAACTTCTTATTTCTATATTGATTACTTTTCAAATCAATCAATACA
>BMAU01009931.1:0-10390 GCA_019973935.1 Trichonephila clavipes | reverse complement strand
CTGTTATGCCTCAATTCACGATGGTCTCACATCATGCATCCGCGCTAGAAGGGGTTCAACAGGCTATAAAATCCTCCGTTCTTTTGCCTTTTCTCTGACATAAATGATCCTTATTCTTTAATTTTCTAATAATTTACTTATATCAAAGTCATTCGTGTAGGAAAAATTTCGTTTTCATTTTGACGACTCCTTCTTGGTCCGCTAATTTTTGTCCATGAGTATAAACTCCCTTAGAACATGCAAGCGAGATGCATTTGGGAGGCGCCTTGAGGGCACGATGACATCTTCCTTCAGGGCACCCAGCAATTGAAACAAATGTTGCATAAATGGGTATGCACTCCTCAACTCTCAAGAACTATTGGGCAAATTGGTACTGGGAATGGAGGAAGGGGCAAAGCATTCATTAGTAAGAGGAGAGCTATCCACACACATGTAACATCTTCCTCTTGAATGATGTCCAATTTCATGTGTAACGATACTATGAGTTCAATAAAGCCTCTTATCCATTCTCTATATGTATTGTATTCATTTTTTCTCACTTAGGCCTTCGTCCTCGCTTGAGTACAAAATTCTAAGCCTCATTTTTGAATTTCATATCTTTCAGATGATTTCTCGTGGAATTATAACACACAAAAAGGAAAAACACCTTTTTCTTAAGCTTTGCTAATCAATGTTGAAAGGTTTTCTTTTTATTTTCTCGAAACTTTTAAATTTAATTTAATTTATAATAATGTATTATTATTTTTGAATTTCGTGTTAAAATATTCCAATTTTCCAAAACAACCCAGTGAATGTAGATAGAAAAAAATACAAACATTAAAATGAATACAAATTAATTAAATCATCATATAAATTGATATTTATAAATATATTTTTATTTATTTTCATGACACGTATTACAAAATATAAAAAAACATTAATAAAAATTTAAATGCATACTAAGACGAACAGTATCTCCCAATTGGTCTCAATTTTGTTAATATCGTATATTCTGATAAATTGTTCGGAAGGACGCAAAAATATCGTTTAATATTTAATAAACCTTTTATAAATAAATTTATTGAATTTAAAAAAATAATTAAATGAGTTGAAGAAAAAGTTGATGGCGTGGAATCGAACCCCCAATTTCAGCGCATTTTAAGCAAACGATTTGCCAATCAATCACGTCGAACTCGTTGCGGAAAAGGTAGAATTTAATTCTATAAGCTAAGCTGTGAATTTTTTTTTTTTTGAAGGCTGATTTCTCCGAATTGAGGCTGGAATTTCAGCGCAATTACATTAAGGGGTGAACACCCTAAAAGAGTACTACTACTACACCAAGTCTCGACCCCAAATGAATGTCCTTAGTCGTGCCTTGTTAGTATCACATTAGTATTATGTTTTATGTCCTTATGGTTATGACAACTCTGGTTGCGATAGCAATGAAAAATAATCGTTTGCACTAACTGAATTAAAAATGAGTCAGTAAAAGTACGATCGATACTTTTCGTTAAAAATGAGTCATTACGTTTTATCTATGAATATCTGCTTTTTAAATGCTTTTGAGAATAAAAACTATTGTAGAAAATATGAACCAAAAATAAAATAAATACTGCAAACTATTATGAATATCTGAGACCCAATAAACCAATAAGTTTTCAACTTATTCAAAATATAAACAGAAATCTAAAGCGCAATAAAACACTAACTCGTAAATGCTCGATTCTCTCGAAAGAGCTTAACATGTGCATTGCTTACATTCATAAATATCCGGATCTAATTAAAAACAACTTGGAGCTAAAAGTACATATCGAAGTTGAAAGTTTTGTGAAACATTAAAATGCACTTTAACAGCCATCTAGTGCCTTGTAAAAATAAATATAAAACGTTCGGATATCAAATCACACCGGTGTGATCTTGGGCGTCAGAGTAGGGAAAACGCAATCACATATATGATACCGTAGGCCCTGTAGGGAGAAACGTGTGATCACATATGTGTGATCATGGTCCAGAAGGAACATTTTATGCAATCGGTGTTTTCCATTAATTGGAAATTGGCTTTCACACACAAATATGTAAATTTATTCTGGAGAAAAGTGACTCATTCCAACACACTGCATAAATAGTTTATGACAAAAATTTTAAATATACGAAATAAACTAATATATACTACAATAATAACTAAACGTTTATTAAGGGATTAATTACAAGCTAATAATAAAAATATTTTTAATGCGAAATTTGAGCTTGATGTTTTTTGATAATTTCATTTATATTTGGTCGTAAAAATGACAATGCTACTCTCATATCGTCTTCTACATTTAACAATCTTGATCTTTTTTTAGTTTTAATGTTGGCTAATGCTGAAAATCCGAATTCACACAAATAAGATGTGGAAAATTGTAATAATATGTTTAAAGCTTTTTGGCTATCATTGGATAATCGCATCTGATGTTAATCCAAAATGAATTAATTGATTCTTCTGAATGTTTTAAAATTAAATCTCGATTATTGGAAAGCAAAATGAGAGTTCTTCCTCTTCATTCAAAGTTAAGTCAAATACAGAAGTATACGTTATGAGAAATGGATTACGAACCCAATCAAATTTCTTAATATCTAATTTTGGGAAATAATGAATAATTCTCTCCTCTAATGTTGTCAAATGATCAACAACAATTAATTTAATAGTTTTATAACTGTCTTTAGGGACTGACTCAAACTTTTCTAAATTGCCTTCCTGAGCTTTATTTTTCCATAAAGTTATTTGTTTTTTGAATCCCACCAGCTTATCGGTTGAGTTTAAGATATTTTCATTAGGCCCTTGCATACTTGAATTGATGTTGTTAAAAATAACAAAAATGTCTGATAAGTAAGCCAGTTTAGTACACCATATTTTATCTTCCAACAAATGAACAAATTCATAATTTTTATTTTGTTCAAAAAATATTTTCATTTCGTCTTTTAATTTCAGCACACGAGATATAACTTTTTCCTCTGGACAACCATCTTACTTCTGTATGGAGTAACAAGGATTCGTACTTGGCTTCCATAGCTTGGCATAATTTACTAAATAATCTACTTTTTAATGGTCTTGATTTGATATAATTAACCATTTTAACACATTGTTCCAGAACTATTTTCAAATCTGATGGCAAAAATTTTGTAACAAGTGCTTCTCGATGCAAAAAACAATGGGTAACTAATATATCCTCATTCAGTTCTTTAACATGTGCTACAAATCCTTTTAGATGTCCAGTCATAGCTGGAGCACCATCTGTGCAAATGCCAATACATGACTTCCAAGAAACTTTAATTTCTTCTAAATATGAACTAATTACTTGAAAAATATGTTTACCAGTTGTAAAATCAGGTAACTCCCGACAACATAAAAATTGATTAATTATATCATTTTCGTGAATATAAATCTAACGAATGTAATTAATTGAGCATTTCCTGTAATATCTGCTAAACAAATGATCACTCTTGTAGAGCAAAATTCGAATTTGCAAGAGTTTTTGCGTATTGCTCAATATTTTCTGACATATCTCTCCTTTCAATCCTGCGATGGATTGTATCATTTGAAAGTGGTATTTTGCAAATATCAATATCAGCTGATCCACCAATCATTGTTTTTACAATTTTGCGACAAGCAGGTAATATAATTTCTTCAGCCAAATTGTGAGGTTTTAAGTTAACAGCAATCAATTCAGCTATTTCGTAAGAAGCTACTTGAGCCTTTTCAGACACACATACTTGTTTTTCAAAAACTTTTACTTTGTTTAATTTTTGATGATAAAGACCTTCAAAGTAGCTTTTATCTTTTGTTGAAAGCGAAGGGATGATTAGTCACCAAAGTGACGTTGGAGTTTGCTAGGAACCATAGCACTATTTGATAATTTAACCACATATACACTCGGGAACAACTATGTCATTTTCCATTGTAGAGGTAAATCCAAATTTCAAAAACATCATCATTATATTTCCGATGGACAACGTATTTTTTTGAGCAAGAAGTATTTTTACTTGTGCCGGGGTTGGCTCATTAACTTGGTCCCTAACGTTATCATTATCACTATTATCATCATTAAACTTTCTTCTTTTAACCATTTATCCATTTTCAGAAGGATCTGCAAATAAATTAATGCAAAATATTACTACATGCAAATAAATTAATATTAAACCGAATCACATACATTTGCCAATTTTAACGAAAGAAAAGGTGCAGTAACTACTATGCAACACCTTGTGAATCCCAACTATCACTAAAACAACACGTTTTGTATGCAGGAAGTGGCGAAGCGTGCGCCGCGACTTGAGACATATTCCTATTGCTATGCACGCCGCTTCATCATAATTTGGCACTAAGAAAAACGCGTTGCAAAGCAAATAATAAAATAATTTATTTTTTTGTGTGATTTAAATATATATTCATGTTAAAAATATTTTTCTTTTAAATGATATAATTTAATAATATTAACATTATTATATATTTGGTTGCTGTTTAGATACATTTCCTAACAATATAAATTTTAAATTAATACTTTGTTGAAAACTTTGTATTGTACTTTTAAAATTTATTGGGCATAAAATTACAAATGCATCTAATTTATCGATAATATTGTAATTCTATTGAAAGTCATTCGTTAAAACTTTTACCTCTACACAAACACTAAAAAGGAAGAAACGTTTATTGCGATTTTTTTAGTATATTTACATCAACTTCGTTAATCAATTTTTAGTTTATTTTTCTTTTCTTTTTGAGTATTAGGGGTTGCTACGTAACTTCCTTTTGGTAATGTTGCTTTTAGCAATTACGAAAAAGTGTGGAAATCAGATGCGGAATCGTATTATCCTTTCACAATGCATCTCAATAAAGTGATAAAGTGCCAAATTGATTACTATTGCTTATTCTATTGTAATCGCTTACGAAAAGTAGACGCTTTCTTTCAATGGCATTGCTTTATCTAAATGCGCATGCGTAATATTCAAATTTATACATACTTTACTTAATTAGTTCATTTCATGAATGGGGAAAGAGTTGAAAACAATAGTTAGGTATTATGTTCCTAGAAATCGATGTTGCAAGGAATCGAATGAAAAGGAATTAGGTTTTATTCAGAATGATCAACGATGGAGAATATTTCGGAATGAATGAGAGGTTATGTTGAAAAGAATTGTGTGGTTGGATGTCATTTGTATTGGATAGGAAATTCTCAGATACGTATTACTTGGATTCGATGAGTGCAAAAATGCCTTATGTTCATGAGAGAACACATTTCTCGCGATATATAGAACGAAAGTTCTGAAAAGAATATTTCTTGAAATGTAGCGTAATTAATGTGCTAATTTCTGAAAACGTGCTTTGAAATGAGCTCTCATGACTGGTTACTTTTAAGCTATTAAAATTATTTTAATGTCTTTATGTGTATTATATTTACTGAGCTGAACTACCTTTTTAAATATTAATCATTTATTCTATCGCTACATACCTGTACATGCCATGCACTTGCTTCTTGACCGTTCGGTTTCTGAAAAGACTCTTTGATATATTTTCATTCAGGAATCTCACTAAGATTTAATGTTTTTAACAATAAATTTATTGATGGTGAGGATATTAATAATCTTATATAATTGAATCTACAACAGTAAAATTATTTTAGGAAGTGTTGAATTGGCTGGCATTTATCTATAAAGAAAATGTTTATTGTTAAGCGCCCATAAAGTAATATTATATAACTGTCTTTGAGGTTTTGTTTGTTTTGAATCGCATTTATTTGGTTCAACATTTACATCATGCTCCTTTATTACATTTCAGGTTTTATCATAGTTGGAGGTACCTTTGCCTGTGCATATATGTTTTATTACTGTGAAATTAATTTTTATTTTTTCTGATCTCAAATTCTGAACAGACGGTAGTATCAAATTGGAAGAATACCTGGCCAATCCTTCATTTTTACTTTTTTTCACGTTTTGTAAATTAATATATATTTATCTAATATACTCATTCTCAATTTTTGAGTTAGATGAATCCTCAGAGACTTGTCATACTTTTTAGCTTTGCCCGAGTATCTCAACCACTTAACCTTTGCAAATTTCATCTTTCAAACAGTGATGAAAAAGGATTGTGTCTTACTAAAAAAAAATGTGGTCATATGTGTGAAAAATTCTGTATATTATTACTTTTTGAGGGAAAAAATTTTTTTATGCTCTTATACGAAACTTAGGATTTCAACAATTAGTCCATGCGTAGAGAGTTTGTACGGGCGCCCCCCTCGGGTACATCGCTTCTCCTAGATTATCGGCGTAGAGCTAGAGGTGTAGAGGAATAAATGAACTAGAAGCTGCCATGATCTTAATATGACTTTATTAAGATCTTAACACAAAACCTGCAACAGACTAGATAATATACAGGATGTGAGGGAGAATCTGCGGTGGCTAAACACACAATATGTAATGCCGAAATAACGTAGCTTCGGACAACTATCAATAACTAACTCGCCTAAGCTTAATTTCAATGTGGGATCGCGAATTCGAATATTTAGATGAGATCGCTCCTACGCTTTAATGTCGAACGAAGTATCAATCCTATCTGATCCCCTAGTTGAAGTTGCGGTTCCACTGGCGTGCAATGGTATGCACACTTGACCTGAGGAGCTCTCTGTCACGGGTAACTTCTGATTAGCTGTCATCATAACTTTTCAAAACACTCTTCACACACTTGAAATACGGACTATCATAACATTCCTCAAGAAATGCCGCCCGGCTTACTCTAAACTATCTGTTTAAAAGCTTCCTAATTTGCATCTTTTTCCTTCACACGCTTTATTTCTTGGGTTGGTTGGAAAAAAGAGTTGCCATTCATTCGGCCCCAAAGGAGCCCGAGAGGGACATGTTAATGAAAACACGTGTGAGCCCGTCACCAAAAATTTTAATAAATGCATTATTCTGTATTAAGGTGTAACATAATCTTTTGAATTTCTGTACAAATAGTTTACGATTGTTGGAATCATCATTGTCATAACTTCTTATTTCTATATTGATTACTTTCAAATCAATCAATACAGACATAATTAAGAGAACAGGGACATCATATACTTTCAAATAATCGATTTTTCAATTTTATTTCTAAAAAATAGTGCTTATTTTTCTGAATCTAAAAATGTATAATACTTATATGTTTGTTAATAAAATAGCCCTAAAATATGAAAAATAAAAATGTAAATAAATGACCACGCCCCTTTTGACACGCCCCTTTGAACTTTAAATATGTAGTTTCCCCTGTGTTTTATCTATATTAACTTTTGATTGTTTTTTCGTTTGAATGTTAACCCCGCTACTTTTTAGCCACGCTTGTGCGTGAGCTATTGTTCAAGCTGTGTGACAAAATTTCTTACTTTAAATTTCGGTTTATGGCAATGTTTTGAACCGAGTTCGTCTATTCCGAAGTTTCTTGTGGCATACAACTACTTAATTTTACATTAATTTTCGTAAGAAATGTTTATTTTTACTTATAATTATTAATATTCATAAGATTTTAAAAGTATCTTAACTTTTTTAAACGAGTAATTATGCCAAGAATAAAAAAATTTGGCAGAAGGAAGTATAGTAGCAATCAACATAAAATGTCTAAATCGACTGAAGAATTGCTTTTGAATTCCGTGGAAAGTGCTTCTAGGAGAAAAATTAAAATACCGGATTTACTAAAAGAACAAGATTCTCAAAATGTAAACATAATCGTTGAACTGGATTTATTATCTTCCCTTATGAAAAATCTCTTATGTTGTAAATATTGCTGTTCTTCAGAGAAAATTGAGCTGAGAGAAGATTTAAAGTCGTAGAGGTTTAGCTGTGAGTTTGGAAATAATTTGTCACAACTGTGAAGAATCGAATACAATGTCATCAAAAATATCAAATAAATGTTATGATGTTAACCTAAGATTGACATATGGAATGAGAGCTATTGGAAAAGGTGGAGCTGCTGCTCAGGAAATATTCTGTGGGCTCATGAATTTGCCTCCACCACCTGCAAAGTTTGAACGCCATAATTCTTTGTTTTAAATGTTTAAAAACAATTAGTGAAACTCGATGAATGCAGCTGTTCACGAAGCAGTCATAGCGAATGATAATAATTCAAATATAGCTGTGGCTGTGGATGGCACATGGCATAAAAAGCTATTCTTCATTGAACGGAGTTGTATGTGCTACGTCTGTTGAGAACGGAAAGGTTATCGACTTTTTGAAGCTCTCACAAAATATTGTTCTTCATGTAAGGGGTAAAAAAAAACCATGTGAAAATTGTGCTAAAAATTACGAAGGATTCAGTGGGGAATGGAATGTCGGGGGGTATTAAGTATATTTCAGCGATCTGAAACATCACGAAAAGCATGTTATACGCAGTATCTTGGTGATGGGGACTCAAAGGATTTCTTACTATAAAAAGCAAAAGTATAAATGCGACACAGAAGTTGAAAAATTAGAATGTGTTGGCCATGTGCAAAACGTATGGGCACAAGGCTGAGCATTCTAAAAATGAGCAAAGGCATTAAGCTATCAGATGGGAAAAATATTTCGGGACGTGGACGGCTAACGCTTAAAGTGGACTCAATCCAACATTATTATGGAGCTAGCAATCGTAAAAATTTGTCATCTGTGGAGGACGTGAAAGAGCCATATGGGCTATTTATTTTCATAAACTAAGTACTGAGGATAATCCTCAACACGCTTTTTGTGTCCTCTTTAGTGAGGATAGCTGAATTGCAGTTATAACCGTAGCATTGTTACGAGAATTTTATATTCTAAGCATTCTTTACCCGAGTCAATTTTATTGAAGAGTGAAGAAAAAAAGTGTTTTCGGGATCTCACGAAGAGGAAGGACTTATTGAAAAAGTGCCTTCATGGAAGAACACAAAATCCCAATGAAAGTTTTAACAAATGTATTTGGGAGCGAATTCTAAAACAGTTTTTTGTTGGCATTGAAACTTTGAAATTTGGAGTTATGGATGCTGTAATTTGTTTTAATGATGGATATGTAAAAGTAGGATAAAAGTCTTTGAAGCTCTGGGCATTAAATCAGGATACAACACGGAACGTGCCTTACTTATAATTGATAACAACGAATTTTGAGGCTGAAAGCGTATATAGAAAATAAAGTGTCATTGGAAGCCAGAAATAAAAGAGGTCTTTAAAAGGAAATGGATAAACAGAATTTAGATGGAAGAAAATGAATACCAATCAGGGAAATATTAATCAAATCTATAATGTAAGGAGAAATTTTTTGTTAAGTTTTATTATATTTTTCTCAATGTTTTAATATTTTTTAAATTTTAGGTACACTTTAAAAAACTATTGTAACATATTATTTGAAACCTTTTATATATCTAAACAGGATACATGTGCATACAGTGAAGAACAAAATATCTTTTAGTATGTGTCTAATTTTTTGAAAATTAGATTTTATATGTAAAAAAACAAAATTAAGATTTTCATAATTTTAAGGTTTTATGATTATTTTTAAGAAATTATGCAATTATATAAATATAATTAGTTAAAAAACAGATTCATTATGTTTAATATGTTACTTTATATATATTTGTAAATTTTTTGTATATTCAAAGAATATTTTTGTAAGAAATGGTACCTATACATGAAAATATGTATTACAAGATCTCGAAAATTATGTTCATGTTAACTAAAACAAAGGGAAAAAAAACATATGAATTTAAAATTACTTTTGTAACTCTAGAAAATGGTTAAGGATTATTATTAGTCATATAAAAATAGGCAAGGAAATACTAATTAAGTGTATAATATGTGAAAATATTGTTTTTAGTTTTTCACTTTTTCTCAAAAGCATATTTTTTGCATTTAGGTACATTTTTAAAAAAACTATTGCACTGTATGATTCCTGATTTTTTATACTTCTATACAAGATGCCTATGCATATAGTGAACCTAATTTTTTCCTATTAAAATAGTGCCTAATTTTTTAAAAATTGTTTTATGCATAAAAAAAGCAGAAAAATAAAAAAATTTCAAATTTCAAAGTTTCATAATTTTTTTAAAGAAACTATACTAAAATTTTACTAAAAAAAGGGTTTCACTGTATTTTATGTATTGTTTTATATATGTGTAAAAAATATTTTGCATAAAAAAGGATACTTTTTAAAAAATGGTACCTAAACATAAGTATATATTACGAGTTCTCAAAAATTATGTATTACTTTAATTAAGTAGTAAAAAAAAAACTTTTGGAGTAAAAAGTTATTTTTGTAGTTCTACAGAATAATTAAATTATCCTTATTATAGACATAAAAAAATCTAAGCTCTATTGGAAATTTTAAATGATATATGTCTCATAAACAAAGGGTCTTAATTTTTGGCATTTTACTCTTTCGAGCATGTCCTGGTTCCCT
>BMAU01009930.1:15000-19522 GCA_019973935.1 Trichonephila clavipes | reverse complement strand
TGAGATCATAATTAAAAGAACCAATAATTGCATGGAGCTGCCAAAGAAGCTTTAAAAAATTAAAGAAATTAATAGAGGTAAAAATAAGTAACAAGATTATCCTTTACTGGCCTAAACCACACTAGTTATATATTGCACGGAATAGACACAGAATATACAATAGACGACGTTAAATCGGAATTAGAAAATTACAATTACGCAATTTTTGACTATCCAACGCTTTACCAAAAAAACGGAGTCTGGATTTTTTTAAACCGATCAAAAACAGTTAAAGCTACCCAAATTGGATGCACGTATTCCCCTGAAAAGAGTTCCTATTGGATTTGAAACAGATCAAACTACTCCTCCTTACTATGAAAAACCTAGGCAATGCTGACAAACTGCTGGAAATTTGGACACCTTCAAAAATTTTGTAGAAGCGCAATAAAATGCCGAATTTGTTCACTGAACCATGCCACTCTGAGT
Source organism: Trichonephila clavipes (assembly GCA_019973935.1). Lineage (NCBI taxonomy): Eukaryota > Metazoa > Arthropoda > Arachnida > Araneae > Nephilidae > Trichonephila > Trichonephila clavipes. The sequence goes on along the minus strand of BMAU01009930.1, from coordinate 19,057 downwards.
AAACGAATGCAAAGAAATACAAATAAAAAATGCAGCTCTTGTGGAGAGGGACATGAAGCTAATGATACAGATTGCAAAAGATAGTAAAGAAGAAATTGAAGATATTAAAATTAAAGAAGGAAGTACAACAACAAATCTCGAGAAACTTCGAAGCAGTTGAAAAATTCCAAAGGGAAAAAAAAACATCATACTCGGCCAAAACATATAATGATCAGAAAGAGCAAACGAGAAGATAGAAAATCTTGAAAAAAAAAGTTACTATTTGGCGAAAATAGAAATGAAATTTGAAGAAACCAAGCAATAACATATTCGAAGAGAAATTCAGATACAAATAGTACAACTCTTCACGTCAGGGCTTCGAATACCGTGGTCGCACAAATAAATTTACGATTTTCTTCCCCTAATGAATACCATGGAATCCACCCTAAAAAGTTGCATCCAATATAACAATTCAAAAAGATGCATTGATTGTATCATAAGTAGAAAACAGAATGGAAAAGGCAAAGAGATCTCGAAGAAAAATGATCTAATAGGTAAACAGGAGAGGAAGCTCATTAGATCGTGTAGTAGAAAAAATAAAAAGGAATCTTAAATAAAATAATCACATTTTCTTATATTTTCTCGCTAAAAACTCACTATTAATCTACTTTTTTTTTTTCGAGATTTTTCAACCAATTCTCGTAGTATCGAACCTTTTTTTTTTTTTTTTCCGTTTTAAATCATGGAGGCATAATCCAATGGAATGCACGTGGAATTGAAAACAAGAGGCCTGATATTCAGCGCTTCTCGGCCCACCAAATCTTTCAAAACCAGTACATTTTTAATAATTCAAGAAACCTAGGTTACATCCAATGATATGCCCACCGTTCCACAACAAGATGATAAACGCAGAAATGATAGAGACCTCAAAAGAGGAGGCCAAATGAAAGTTTCAAGTGCGATATTAGCGCAATATTCTCAGAAATTGTAGTGAAGACTCCTTAGAAATTTTAATAGTCAGGTTCAATAGATTTAAATCTATCACAATTTTTAATATACATCCCACCGAGGGTAGCTTTTCAAGACAGCAATTTGCTCTACAAAATATCTACTTATTGATAATACAATTTGATATTGGAGATTTCAAGCGTCTCTCATGAGGATATGGGGATCAAAAAACTCTAGTGCTTCTGGAAAAAGATTTTTGACTGGATCATTGAAAATGACTTAATAAATGACTAAACGACAAAGGAATCCAACACTATAAAATTTCTGAATTTTACATCTATAGATAACAACAGCATCTATAGATTTAAATTATTATCTGGTCCATTGCGATAATTTTCAGGTGACCACTTCCCTATAATAATTAATTACAAAGGCAAACAAGGTCAGTAACTACTAATTGTAAACAAAACACAAATTGGAACAAATTTATCAATATTATTCAACAAAATATAAATTTAAATGAAAACATAAATATAGATATTATAAAAGAAATTAAAAAAGCTCAAATCTTATCTCAAAGAAACCGAAAAAAAAAACATATCAGTTCAAGAGCTCCATGGTGGACAGCAGCATGCGGGCATTTAAGACAAAAAAAAAAAAAAAAAAAAAAAAAACCCCTTAATAAAGCAAGGAAAAACTTTTTAAAGAAAGAAGACTGGATAAAATATAAAGCAGTAAGCGCAAAACTTAAGCGAACAATCAAAGCCTGTAAAAGAAAATTTTTTGGCACAAGACCTGCGAAAAATATCTTCTCTAAAGTTCTTTTTAAAATCATCGAATAATTAAAAATAGAACAAATTCTAACTATTCATCCTTTAATATTATTGAAAATAACGGAACCATATTAACAAACGAACAATCCCAAGCAAACTGTTTTTTACAATATTACGCAAAACGAAACAACGATAGTATTCAAATATTTCTATTCCGGACAATAGCCAGGATATTAATAAACCTTTTCTTTAAAAAGAATTAGAAATAGCAATATCTCATCAAAAGAACAGTAGTCCAGGGCATGATAAGATTTTCTCCAATCAATAAACCATCTCCCCATCAAAGCAATATATCTCCTTCTAAAATCATTTAATGACAGTTGGTTTTTTCAAGTCAAATTCTAAAGACTGGACTCACGCACTTATCCTACCTTTCATAAAACCTCACAAAAATCCCAAAAAGGAAGTTTTCGTCATACCGTCCTATTTCTCTTACCTCAGTAATTGCCAAATTATTAGAAAGAATGATTCTACATAGAATGTTGGATTTCAGTTTTCAAAAAAATTTTTCATGTTAATCATCATGGTTTTACCCTCACAGAAGCAGCATTAATACATTACTTCAATTACAACATGACATCATACTGGCTAGAGAACGCAAAAAAAATATTTTATTTTGGTAGCGTTGGATATTAAAGCAGCATATGACTCAGTGTGGCCAAATGGCCTTATTTCTAAACTAAACAAAGTTGGATACTCTGGTAGATTACTACGATGGATTCAAAACTTCTTACATCAAAGAACAATTCAAATCAAATGGAGAAACATTTTTCAAAAATCGTTACAAACAATTATGGTGTACCCCAAGGGTCTATCTTAAGTCCTTTCCTTTTTATGATTTATATGTCAGATATTTTGAAATTCAACACGACAGCCATCTTCTGGTTTATGCTGATGACATATTTTTATATAATAGTGGTACGCAGGTGGAATAAAACAATAGGCGAAATGCAAGAATCTTTTTAAATAAAATTTCAGTCTGGTGTAAAAATGGAAATTATCCACCTCTCTCAGAAAAAGCAGTCTACTCAACTTTTTCAGAAAAGAAGCACAATACCTCCATTACTTAAAATATGCGACAAACCTATTCCCGAAGTGAAGAGTCTGAAAATCCTGGGTATCATCTTCGACCCCACTACCACCTGGAAAAATCATATTACCTACGTCAAAAAGGATTCAAATATTTAAATGCAATTAAAGCCTTATCTTCTCCGAAAATAGGAACAAGATCTGATCATCTTTTAAATATTATTAATGCCACAATCCGTTCTATCTTTGACTATGGAAGTCAACTATTTTCCTTTTCTAGCAATAGCAACAGACAAAAAAATAGAACCGATTTATAATGCTGCCTTACGGTTAGCCCTAGGTCTCCCAAGAAATACCCCATTGGATTTATTAAGAGCAGAGTCTATGAATGGAAATATTAATTCTCGCCATAATTTTCTTTGCCAAAAATTTATAACCAAGCAAATAGCATTAAAAAGACTGGTCACCGAACGCTGGGTTATTTTGGAATATAGATAGTAATTTTTATAAATATAGAGAAAAAGAGATCAGTATTTTTCAAAAGACGATCAACCTTCTCCAAGAATTATGCATCTCTAAAGTAGATATTCTTCAATGGATCCTCCTCCCCCAATCTACGATAATCGCAAAATAAATATATATACTCATGAAACTACCATTTCAAAACAAAGATCTTCCAGATGATATAGTACAAAATATGTTTAATGATTACATTCATTAAAATTAATAACAATATCATAATAGCAACCGATGGTTCCAAAAATACTAATCAAACATCAATAGGAATTTTAATCCCAAGAAAAAAATTCGACAAAATTTCATACTGAAAGACATGATTTCAATATTCACAGCTGAAGCTATAGCCATATGGACTGCATTAAAAAATTGGGTTTCTGAAACAGAAAACTATATCATCTTGACGGACAGCTTATCAGTCTTAAAAGCATCCAAAATATTAATAGAAAATCCAATACGATAATATTAAATTTAAGTTCAACTTTACATCAGTGCCTCCAAATAGCTCAATCAATTACATTCATTTGGGTACCAGCTCTGTAAGGGAATAGAGATTAATGAAGAAGTTGACAAATTAGCTAAAGCCTCTCCAGAGCCGTGGAATATTATTTCTTGGATAACTTATGAAGATCTACACATACCTATTTTAAAAAAAACAACACAAAATCAAAAGTGAAGAAATATGGAAAAAGAGCAAGAGACATACAAATTTTTTTTTATATTTCTCATCTTGAAAATGGAACAGACAGGCA
>BMAU01009930.1:0-5000 GCA_019973935.1 Trichonephila clavipes | reverse complement strand
ATTAAGTTCATGTTTTGGCGAACAGCGTATGGTAGAAGTTAAACCCATAAATATTTCTCTTAATCAACACTCTCCTAGCTTAAGTGTTGGAACGGCAATATCACCGACCTTGACCGAAGAATTTATTATACATCCCAGTGTATATTCTGAAATAGAGAAACTAGGCCACGCAAAAGAGCGATGTTTTATTGAGTGAAAGTGGATCCTCTTTGAGTGCAGATTTGGGTGTTCAGTTTAATTCAAGTGTTTCTTTTCCAAATGTTTCTGTTTCAAATGTGATAAAAACTGTAGTTATGATTTGCCATATGTTAAGAACTTTAATACTAGAAATGATTCGAGTTCTCTAATTAAGGATTATAAATGTAATAAAATTAAGAGTACTAAGTTAAAATTGAGTATTGTAAGAGAAAAAATGTTCTGATATAGTATTGTGTAAGAAAGCCAATGGTGCCATGAAAACGAGTTCCGTGGAATTTATCTCCCGCTCACCTAACCCTTTACCTATGAAGAGTAAACATCATCGGTTTGTGTTGCTCGAAAGATCTTCCAGCCCTGGCAGTGGAAACGAAGGAAAAGAGAAATCGTTTTGAACAGACGTCCAGAACTCTACAGAGGAAAATATCGATGCGTTCAACCAAAGATCAACTCATTAAAAAAGACGTTCTCATGCCTGTGAAACACAATGTTTTCCTGTGGAACCTTCCGGATGTCGAAGAGGTGCCTTCACATGATGGAGAAACTGTCTAGTTCAACAAAATTTGATATGTTAAATCTCTATATATTTGTCGTATAGTCCTTGTCTGTTCCGTTTTTTTTGTATGTTTCAGATTCTCCTCTGGTCTCCATGGAAATACCGCTGCGGACAGCGCACGGTCAGAATGGCCGTTGTGGCGCAGCCAAAAGCAAACACAGTCTTCGCGCGCAGGCGCATCAAAGTAAAAGCAGAACTGAAACTGTAAAAACAGAGACTCTTGAGAAAAAACTTGGAATTAGAGAGAAAGGAGAACGCGAGAGGTGCGCGAGCAGGCGTTACCTTCTGAATATCATCGTCAAACTTATCTGTAAAAACTTATCTACCTTTTTAATTAATTTTTGTTTAATGTTAAAATAAAATAGAAGAAAGACCAACGTCTTGGACCCCTTGTTGTCTCCCACATATATATATAAATATATATATCTATATAAATATATATATAAATATATATATATATATATTTATATATATATATATAAATATATATATATAAATATAAATAAATATATATATATATATAAATATATATATAAATATATATTTATATATATATATAAATATATATATATATTTATACATATATATATAAATATATATATATTTATATATATATATATATATATAAATATATATATATATATATATATATATATATATATATATATATATTTTTATATATATATATTTATATATATATATATTTAAATATAAATATATATATATATATTTATATATATTTATATATATATATATATATTTATATATATATATTTATTTATATATAAATATATATATATATTTATATATATTTATATATATATATATATATTTATATATATATATTTATATATATATAAATAAATATATATATATAAAATATATATATTTATATATATATAAATAAATATATATATATAAATATATATATTTATATATATATAAATTTATATATAAAGCTATATATATAAATATATATATTTATATATATATATAAATATATATATATATATAAATATATATATTTATATATATATATAAATATATACCGGTGGACAAAAAGTCCGTAAAATTTTAAAAAATTCATAAAATCCGGAGAAATGAACGAAAAAAAAAAACGTTTGCAGGATCAGCATTAGTATGTCACGGGATTTTTAAGCTAGAAAAAATAGTTCGAAAATCATCCGGTAGGTGGCGCTGTTACAAGCGTCTGTGGTGTAAATATGCAAATTAGACGCTATAAAAAAAACCTTTGCTCTCAATGAATCCACATTCATTTTCCTCATTACATACAGTGAATGTGAACAAGGATGCTCAGTGCGCCGGATAAAGCTTTGTTGGTGAAGTTATTTTACATGAACGAGGAATCAGCGACCATGTTCTTGCGTAAATTCCGAGTTCAGAAAAATGTGAAGAGTGGAAAAGGCCCTTTAACACCTGCAGGTCTCTTAAAGTTTGTTAAACGTTTTGAGAAAACTGGAAAGTTGGAGGATCGTGCACGAGCCGGACGACCATGCTTGAAAGAAGCACGAGCACCCTGCATTGCTGTCGAAATGGAAGCGATTGCGTCCAAAGCAGCTTCAGGGACCAACAGTGCTCGTGAAGCTGCCAGACGATTGGGCTCACCACCATCATCTGTCCGCAATATTCTTCGTCGAATCCTCCAGCTGTACCCATACAAATTGCAATCGTGCCATGAACTTTTGCCAGCAGATACCGCACCGAGGGAAGCATTTGCGAAGTGGGCCTTCTCTAAAATGGAACAGGATCCCACCTGGGTTTTTAACATCTTGTGGACAGATGAAGCTCATTTCTCGCTTCATGGTGACGTTAACAACCATAACTGTTCCATTTGGGCGACCTCTAATCCACGTGAGTACACTCAGAAGCCATTGCATTCCCCAAAAGGGACAGCATGGTGTGGTTTCACGGGTTTATTTATCATAGGACCCTTCTTATTTGAAACACAGTGCCCAGTAAAAAGATGGATAACGGAAACGGTAAATGCTCAGCGTTATGTAACGCTTCTGCGGGAGACTGTCGTGCCATGTTTAATTCAACGAGGTCAGATTGCGAATGTCACGTTCATGCAGGATGGAGCAACCAGTCACATTGCTAACCCGGTTAAGGCATTCCTGATACAGACTTTCGGGGGAAGACAGAATCATTAGCAGGCGCTGCAGGTACCCATGGCCTCCTCGGTCTCCAGATTTAACACCAGCAGACTTCTGGTTGTGGGGATATTTGAAATCTCGCGTGTATCTATCCGGTCCATCAAGTCTGTCGGAACTGAAAGATGCGATCCGCCGAGAAGTATCCTCCATACATCCGGATGTGTTGCACTCTACTGTTGCTGGATTTGTCACTCGGCTGGAATGTCTTCTCCCCTGTGGTGGTGGTCATGTGGTGTAATAAAGTTGTGAAAGTTTTCTGTTCTTTATGTATGCATTGTTTCTTTGATTTGCGTACATCAGCGCCACCTACCGGATGATTTCGAATTATTTTTTTCTAGCTTAAAAAAATCCCGTGACATACTAATGCTGATCCTACAAACAGTTTCTGTTTTCGTTCATTTCTCCGGATTTTATGAATTTTTAAAATTTTTACGGACTTTTTGCCCACCCGGTATATACATATATATAAATATATATATATATATATATATATATATATATATATATATATATATATATATATATATATATATATATAATAAATATTTATATGTATATATACTGCTCAAAACAATTAAAGGATATTATAAGTTTTATATAAAATAAAGATATAAGTGAAATTTATTTTGCCGAAAATGGAAGAAGAGAATCACAAATGCAAATTTTTCTGATTTTCAAACTGTGGAGTATGCTGATTTTGCGTTCGACGTCAAAAACGTCGCTTCAGCGGCAGCGAATGAAATTTGACTTTCAACTAAAATGAAGACAAGGATGATCGACATTTAGTGACTGCTTTGTTTCGATGAGTACGGTGTCTCAGCGAAGTCATTTAACCGTTTCAGAAGTTTGGAGACTTGTTGGTAGGTTAGAAGGGAGCCAAACTCATGCCAAAGTAGCGCAACCGATTGGAGTGTCACAAAGTTTTATTTCTAAGATCCGGAACCGTTTTTTGGAGACAGGAAGTGCAGGCCGAAGACCAGGATAAGGTCGTAGACGGGCAACAACGCCCAATGAAGATAGTTATTTAGTGTTAACGACTCGGAGACACCGAAATATGAACGCTACTCTTCTCCAACAACATCTTCACTCGGCTACTGGCACCACGGTTTCAACTCAGACTGTCGAAACCGGCTCCATGGTGTAGGTCTGTATGCTCGCCGACCAATGGTATGTGTTAGACTAACATCAAGGCATCGTCGCAACCACAGGGAGTGGGCAACAGAGCATATGAACAGGAGGAGAAATGAATGGAGCAATATTCTTTTTTCTGACGAGTCCCGCTTTTCTGTTCATCCGAATAATAGGCGTATTTTCATCTGGAGGGACCGTGGCAGTAGGAGTAATCCTGTGTTCGTGCACGAAAGTGTCCGATTTGGCGGAGGGGGAGTGTTGGTGTATGGTGCCATCTCCATTGACGGGCGCACATACCTCTACATCATTCGAGGTGGACCTCTGACTGCTCGCCGATATAGGGATGAGATCCTCAGACCTATTGTAGTCCCTTACGCTGCAGCAATCGGAGAAGACTTTATTTTAAGGAACGATAACTGCAGGCCACATCGTGCTAACCTGGTGGAGGATTTCCTTTTCAAGGAAGGAATCGTACGAATGGAATGGCCAGCGTGTTCTCCAGACATGAATCCAATAGAGCACGTTTGGGACGCTCTAGGAAGACGAGTTGCTGGCCACCAACCGCCCCCACAAACTCTCCAAAAACTGGAAAGAGCTCTTCTGGAAGAGTGGGACAGAATACCCCACCCGTGATTAATAGCCTCATTGACTCCATGCCTCAAAGGTGTTCAACGTTGTTGGCCGTCCGTCGAAACCATACCCCCTACTGAAAATGATTTCCTTTGAAGAAAACACCTTTTCTTTTTCTTTTTTTCTCATATGCACAAATTGTGTTTTTTTCCTTTTGTACACAAATGCATTTTTTTCTGCCAAACATGTGTAGTTTATTCTCATATAACCTACTACGTCTGTGGACCATGTATCAATCAGCTAAAAAGATTCCCAACCACAAGATCCACCTATAACCGCAATATCCTTTAATTATTTTGAGCAGTGTATATATT
>BMAU01009921.1:167500-415683 GCA_019973935.1 Trichonephila clavipes | reverse complement strand
AATAACGAAAAAAAACTAATTAAGATTTATTATTATTTTTTTTTTTTTAGATTTCAAAGCATAAGTGTTCAGGGAAGTTTAAGTACAGTGCCTGGTTATATATTGTTAAAATACACCGAATTATACTTGAATTTTAAGTGCTTGAACTTCAGTTTACATCAAAGACAACATGAATGAAGATTTTCACACATTTTTTTTATAACTTGAATGTTTGAATAAATGGTAATCAAAAATATACGGAAACATTTACAGTAGACATTTATGCATATAAATAAACATAAAAATCAATTTTAAATTCGAGCTATTGAAAAACATTCGAATTATATATTGTTCAAAATATCTATTTATACAAAATACCTAAACATTTATCTTTTTTAAAGGCTAACTGAATAAGTAATTAAAATCTGGATATGTTTTGAAATCTCTGAAACCTTTATAAAGCTAGAAATTTATGTTAGAAATTCCATTTGAAATTTCGAAAAAAAATGCATCGCGCAGTTAAAAATTATTTACCATAAGTTTTAGCAATTGTTTTTGAGTATAATAAAAATTTCAAATTTTTATTATATAGCTTCTTTGGTATCTTTTAATATATTTCCTGCCGCGGTAGCCGAGTGGTATAGGTATCGGAACGTGGCTTGCTTTGTCACGAGTTCGAGCCCAGTACCACTAAAGACCCGCCGTGTAGGGCAGCGTGCACGTTAAATCTGTCGAGAGCTGAAACGTCCTCCCGTTGGTGTGGTGGGGTAGTTAGGAGAGGGGGTTGCCAGCTCAGGTGTCGTCCACGTCACTTGACCATGGTTCAAAATTACGTGGTCCGTCGCCAAAAGCCCTCGTGTAGCTGAACAGTGCGACGTTAATATTCAATCATTTTATTTAATATATTTCGAAGATTTCATACAATTCGGTTGAAAACCGCATGCTAAGAGCAAAAATATACTAAAAAACTTGATGAATATACAATTACAATAAATTCTTACATAGAGAAGCAAAACTGAGAAGCTAAAGCGTAGGAATAAAAAATTTTGAGTATATCTGAAGTAGTTTTCGAAATATTTATTTTAAAGTTTAGAAAATTTGTGTGCGTTATGTTATACTGATATCAATTAAATGGTTAAAATAATGTGTTAATATTAGTCATGTAATCGTTTGATGACACATTCATACTAATAATAAAATTATCATGGTCATTGATGCGAATGTCAAGAATTTTATGTAATTTTAAATTCAGACATTAAGATATTGATGTAGAAAATATAAAAACGACCATCTAAAATACATGAAAAATGCAGTCTGCTATAAAATGATCTTGACAAACAAAATCCGGCATTTTCACTTACTATGGCAGAGCCGGCTTAGTCAGGGACCATCTGGAAAAACAGAGAGAGAGAACCGAGGTTTTGATGGATGCCGCTCTAGCTTTTAAAGTTCCCAGGTAAAATTATATATATATATATATATAAATTACAAATGCAAAAATAAATCTTGTAATTTTCCATACATTTTTATAACAACGAATTGTGGAATTGGCTTCCAATACATTGTTGTGTTTGACAATATCTAAGGTAACCAACCCTACTTTAGATAGATTTGTACTACACTTTTTCGTAACCGTATTTCCTTTTAAAATTAATTCGTGCAGCCGAAATACACCTTTGTACCCTTAAAAATTTATGTTAACTATAACGGTTAATTTTAATTTATGCAACTTGTGAAATGTTCATAATTAACCATTTCCGTCTAAACAGTTTACATGAAAAAAAAAGTTTGGACTCCCCTCATTCATTAGGGATTTATATAAGATTCTAACATTAAATTTTATTTTTCACCGAATAGGATTGAGTGGAAGTGTATAGTGCTTCCACACCACAGGTCTGTGGTTCTATTAACGGGCTGCGCAAGGTCGACTCTGCCTTTCATCCCCGCTACATTGGGTCGATAAATGAGTACCAAGCTTCCTTCGGGTCTTAAACACTGAAGGTCTCTCTTCAGACAGACCACCAAATCGGGACATCTGTTCATGCACCTCAGCGTCCAATGGTCGCGTGTATTATGATGAGGCACAGTAGTTCCCTGGCCCTCATGGATTGTTGTGCTTCTGAGTTTGAGTCTTAAGTTTGAGGATTACTTCACTTTGGGGATACCCCTTAGATAAACATGTATTTCCACTCATTTGCAATTAAACATTTTTCTTTTCAATTACGTTTATTTCAGAAGGAAGTTTGATTTTTCAAATGTATTTGCTTAATAACATGTATATTTGTGTGTGTATTATATTAAAAATTTGATCAGTCAAAATTACATGTTTTTAGCTCCTCTAAAAAAGCTTTTAGGATTTTACAACTGATCTTACAATCCATATACGTTTTATAGTAGTATATTTAAAAATGATAAGGACATTTTTACGACTGTGTGAGCTGTTATGCCTCGTTTATAAATATAAAAATTGCATTCAGCTACAGTTTTTAAAATGTACAGAAATAAGTGGAGCAACAGGATACTTACATATTATGAATATTTTTGACTGCAGTAAGATATATTTATATATTTCAGTTTCTTTACAATTTGAATAGAAGTTGTAAGCCATTTTGCGAATAGTTTGATATTGAGTATAAACCCATAGGCTGTTTAATATTGTAAAGTGTTTTACTTTGATACCAGCACACATTAAAAATAAGGCTCATTTGCAGTTATATGATCAGCTTCAGTGATATTTAAATTTTCAAAAATAGTCTACACGTACGAAAACATTCTTTCACAACCGCACACCACATCTCATACTATATCTTTCCTACATCAGGAAATATTTGTGTATACTGAAAAATTTAATACAGGATACATTTCCAAGTGTTAAATTTGTTTTTAAAATTTGGTATGAATACATTGTGGAACTGTCGGTTAACTTCACTGAACAAAAATGTTTTAAGTGTACTGTTTTGAAAGACAAGATTAATTAGGGAGAACTTTTCTCACAATAGAATTTTGTAATGACTGAATTGTGTGAAAATGTAGTTATCGATGTGTGACATTTTTCCTTGTAATAAAAGAAACAGAAAGATAAGAAATTTAACTTGAGTTGAAAATGGTTAGAAGTACTGTCATGCGCATTTGAAGAAGTATATCCTCCATTAAAATTAAAAATTATTGACTGAATGTGCGTTATGTCCATCACAAATGCCGATGTAGAAAAGGAATTTTTATTTAATACAAGAAGTTCGAAAAAGAGAACACTAGGAAGGAAAATTTAAATTTTTTCCGAAAAATATTCAGTTAACATAAAAATATCTTTTATATGATTTTAATTAAAATAAATTAAAAGTATTGAAATCCTTTTATGCTATTTTAAATTAAAAATATAACTGAATAGAGAAAGATCGGTTTTATTTCATAAATATAATCATTGTGTGTAATATTTATTGTGTTATTGTTTAAAAATGAGATAGGGCCTTTGCTCTTTTTACCTCATTACTTTTTTAAAAAACAGGAAATTGAGCGCGTTTTCTTACTCTCATATTCAAAAATGAATACAGGATGCTTTTTTTCTGGTTCAAATCGCAATACCAAATATATATATATATATATATATATATATATATATATATATATTAATTTTTAAAATGACAGAAAAATAAATTTTCTTTGAAGAAAATATAATTATTTTTCAACTTCTAACATACTATTTATTTCATTTTTTTCCTCTTTTTTTTTTTTACCTTTCATTTCGTTTTTAATTTTACTGTGACTGAACATATAGGAGGAAGAAACACCCTATCTTTCAAAGAGGATTGATCAAGGGAGGATATCTACGCTTTCAAAGAAGATTGCCCAAGGCAACTTAACAGCTAGCTGTAAACGATTGATCTCTTGGTTCTTACTTTTCAAAAGGGACCGAACTGGGTCGTAAAAGTTTTCCCGTTCGACCTCCCAAGTTCTAAAAGGGGAAAGGAAAAAAGTCTGTTGCATTTTTGAAGGGAATCGCAAAATAAGAGTTAAACGCTTTCGGAATAACTTTTCAGAAGGAAGGTATCCAGTTAGAGGGTTAATGCTTTTAAACTTCATATATAGATTGCAAACAACGGTAATTTTTGAACAGAAAACTTTTTTAAAAAGTAAATGCTTACATATTTATCGCAAAAGAGAAAAAAGTTGAAAAACACATTTTTTTTTTGTTAACCGTAATTTTTAAGATATTTTATCAATCTTTGTACAGATTACGTATAATATTGTTCTACACGCGGGAAAAAAAAGAAAAGCATGAACTTTTTTTAGTGTAAAATATTTTTTCATTAACGCGAAAGAAAAAAATTTCACTTTTTTTTTAAAAAAAATAGTTAATGAAAACCATTTACAGTGTAATTAGTTTGAATTCTTAAGAATGCGTTATTCAAAGAGAGAAAAATTCTGCCTGCGAATTAATTTTTAAATATTTTTAAAAACCTTTGAAAAAAAAAGTTCCGAATTTTCCGCTGGAAATAAATGATCTTTCCAATTCTTCGCAGATGGCGCCACGCGTATAACAAATGCATTTTAAGGTTTTTAATTAATATCTTTTTAGCTAATTGGAATATCGGAATATAAATGGTCAAAACGTATTCCTCAGATCATTCCCGAAATTTTGATACCTTCTGCTAGTTTCTGCGTCTTGTGGTTCTTGAGAAAATTGGGATATATACATCCCTACATAGATACGTTTGTTTACCTACGAATTTTAATATGTAAGATAAGCTTTTTATAACACTTTTTTTAGCTCAAAATGCATTAAAATCACCAATCACATAACAAAGCGAGTATCGTTCCAATGTGGCTATCTGTCTATATCAGGGATGGCGAACCAGTGGCACGCGTGTGTAGCGTGGGCTTTCGCCACCTGCGGCTGACCAGAAATTTGTTACTTCTGTTTTAATTATTAATCAAGAAAAATAGTTAAAGTAAAAAAAAACGAGTCTTACAGTAGTCCCATATGATGTGTAACATCTGACATGGTATCGTGGTAATTACGCAATATTAACTTTTTTCCTGAATTTTAAAATAGGGCATTCTCTATAGCCAGGGGTGGCCAGACTTTCCCAGGCTACGGTCCACTTCTAATTTTTTCAAAGTGTCACGGTCCACCCAGTGACATAGGAGTGTTGAACTAAAAAAAGGGTTTACAATGTGTATTATTTAAGGCAGTGTTTCTCAAAGTGTGGGGCGCGCCCCCCTGGGGGGGCGTGATAACCCTGCAAGGGGGGCGCGAGCATATCGAAAATTTAATGATTTAAAAAAAAAATAACCGAAAAGAAGTGAAACAAAAATACTTTTTCCATAATAAAAGAAATACACAACAACACTGATATAATTTATGTTTATCATCTGGCGTTCTTCTGTTTTAACATAAAATAATACTCGTTAAAAGAAAAAACGAAACTCAGACCCTGAGAAAAATTCTAAGATAAACATTTCATCACTTTAATTATTATTGAAATACTGTATATTAGTTGTAGAAAGAAAAGGAAGACATGATTCACTTTTCAGCCAGGCAGCATAATAAATTTGCTAGTCATTTATTTGATTGACCTTCAAACTTACTGGTAGGGTTTCTACATTAGTTTCATCCCATCTTTTATGTATTTGTTTTTCGCATAGGGAAATTGTAAATAATGAAGAGTTTTACGATATTTGGAAAGAATTGATTGATTTTTGAAGGATTATTTGGCTAAAATTTATTTTTACGAGTAATCTGAAACATATAAAGCATAGTGAGAAACGTCATAATACTTTTTAGAGCATCCGTATTTTTCTGAATACACTTATAACCAGGCAGCGGTGGCATCTGTGATCTGTATTGAAGGAAGTTGAAACTGATGCATATTATTCATGATTGAGAAACACGATGAACATGAAACGAAAGGAAAATTTCCAATGGCTTCCTAAAGAACTCCATCAACTGAAATATGAAGCCATAAGTGTACCACAAGGTTCAGTTCGACTTGTCAAAAGACACAAGAAAGAAAAGTTCAACTTGTTATTTGTTGATCACCAAAGGTGTTACGAGTTCGAGCCCAGTACCACTATAGACCCGTCGTGAAAGGGAGAGGTGCACGTTAAATTTGTAAAGAGCTCAAACGTCCTCTTGTTGGAATGGTGTGGTAGTTAAGAGGCCAGCTCAAGTATCGTCCTCGTCAACCATGGTTCAAAAATTACGAGGTCCGTCTCTAAAAGCCCTCGTGTAGCTGAACAGTGCGACGTTAATATTCACTCACTCGATCATGAATGCTCATTAAAACTACAATTACTTGAACAAAATATGACAGCTTTGCCAGCAAGTAACATTTCTGTAATATTAGTGAAAAGTATATTTGCTTTTCGTCCTTTATTAAGGTCTATCACTTGTCAATCATTTTAGTTCAGTTTTATTGGACTTTTTCTCAAATCATCAAAGAAAGATTGAACACTCTTTTGAAAGCCGGTAAGTATACTTTCTCTTAATTAAATTATTCACTGGAATTCCAATTTGTATCGTGTAGAGTAAAAATAATTATAAATAAATGATTGGGGTGACTGAGTTCTCCCGCACTACCATCAGCCTTAGTATCGAGTGCGTGCTTGCTCCCGGGTTAAAACATTTTGAAGTCTTCTCGCTTTAAATATTAAAAAGTAACACAATTATTCTTCATAGGAATTTTATATTCTTTTTCATTACTTAACATTAATTCTAAATGCTAATTCTGTGATTCTTAAAATTACAGTTCTTTTAAACAGTTATTTACAATTATAGCATTTATCTAAAAAAATCATTTTACATTTTTGTATACAATGTCGTGCACGCAGTTTTACTCTCCTTACAGTTTAGCTATTATATCAAGAATAATGTTATATTTTTTAAAAAATTAATTCGTGCGAAGAGCCGGTGTTTCAGCCAGTATACGTTTAATGTATCAGTACTGAAGAAGGTATTTTATAAATAATTTCTTAATACTAAATTAATCTAAGTTTAATAATTATCAGTGACTTCCATGGGCTTGTCTTGTAGAGCAAAGTTTTTCAAAGAAAGGTTTAATATCAGATATTGACACTGAGTTATTTTTCTTTATTTAGCTGAGATCTATATTTTGTCTTCAAAGCAGCCACCGCAGAAAATCCTGTTTAACATAGGTAGGATTTTCAAAATGGTAATAGTATATGAAGTAATTTTGTTTTCAGTGCAGAAATTATGATTGAAAATTGAATCGCCAGTATTGAAAGTTTGAGAAACACTGGTGTACTATAAAAATAATTATAAAAAAAGGATTGGGGTGACTAAATAACCCCGCTGGACCGTTAGTATCGAGTGCGCGCCTGCTCCAGGGTTAAAACATGTTGAAGTCTTCGCTTTAAATATTAAAAATAATATAATTATTCTTCATCTGAATTTTATATTATTGTTCATTATTCAACATCAATTCTAAATGATAATCCTGTAAGGCTTAAAATTATAGTTCGCTTTAAACTAATTATACTTTGAGCAATCATTTAAAAAAATCATTTTACATTTTTGTAAACATTGTCGCGCACTTGGCTTTACTCTCCTTAAAATCCAGCGATTATTTCAATAATGTTTTATTTTCTTATAAATGAACTCGTGCAAGCGGGTACTTCAGCCGGTATACTTTTTAATGTATCAGTGCTCCATAGTAGTTTATAACTAATTAATTAATACTAAATTATGAACAAGTTTAATAAATATTAATGACTTCCATGGGTTTGTCTTGCAAAGCAAAGTTTTTATAAGGAATGCTTATGATTAGAAATTGACCCTCTGAGTTCTTTTTCTATATTTAGCAGATATCTATATTTTGTCTTCTAAGCAGCCATCGTATTTTGCAATAAGTCCAATTTAAAAATTAGAGAAAGGAAAAATAACACACATAATAATTATCCTATTATTTTATTTATTTTTTGCTTAAAAGTAGTATACAAAATTTAATACTTATGTTACTAATTTGTATGGTTTATAATTAAGATCGCCTTTTGTAGCTTTAGCATCAAAGTTCATTATTATTGCATTCAGTGCATTATTAATGTATAAGGGGGGCGCGATAAAAATTGTGATCGAAAAGGGGGGCGCCAGTATTGAAAGTTTGAGAAGCACTGATTTAAGGTGTTTGTCGGCTCAAAAGTAAATTAAACTTAATAACTAGGGCAGCACATGAATATCAAAACACTTCAGCAGTATTTATTGCTTGCTTCCATCTGGATAGCATGATCACTTGGTCGAAAAAACTATTGCAATATTTCCTTCCTTTGAAAAAAAAAGTTTATTGCTTTTCTTTCTTCGGCAAATTCCACACACACACGTTTTCATCATTACAGCAAAATAGTTGAAAACTATAGCTAAAAATGTTTTTTAAAAGAAAATGACAATTCAAACTACCATATTTATTGGAATATAAGCCGCACTTACAGTTAATATCTTTATTAGGGATTAAGAGCAACAAAGGCTATTATCCCATACAAAACCATCAAGTATCAATATGTTAATGTTAAAATATTTCATCTTCTGAATAAAAAAACCTGAATGTTGATCTGTTTGATATAACTTTCTCCAGTAACTCTTTAAAGGTGATTTCGAGGATGAGTATATCTATCACATCTTAATAGAATATGCTCCAAGTCATTTAAACGATTACAAGAACTAC
Organism: Trichonephila clavipes; assembly: GCA_019973935.1. Classification (NCBI taxonomy): domain Eukaryota; kingdom Metazoa; phylum Arthropoda; class Arachnida; order Araneae; family Nephilidae; genus Trichonephila; species Trichonephila clavipes. The sequence goes on along the minus strand of BMAU01009921.1, from coordinate 407,026 downwards.
ACATTGCATTATCCGTTAAATTAAATTTTTGGAGAAGTCCTGGGGTAATGATCATTTTGCTTAAGATTCGAGTGCTTAAATTTCTTCTCTTCTATTATTTGTCCATTTAGAGATCGCGCCAATGTTAATAATATTGCCCAAGTTTTTAAAATACTTGCTTAAATAAAAATTATTTTTTTTTTTATCTTTCTTGATATATTTTTACTGATGTCTTCTGAAGCAATACAATCAATATAAACATCAGACTCCGTGACAGATCTTGCGAGATAATGCGCTTGCTTATTTCATAGTATATTAGAGTACCCCGCAGTCCAAAGTAATATCAGTTTATTGGTATAATATGATTGTATGTAAATTTTACTAGCTAGTCTGTGAATCGCACTACGTGATTTAATAGAATAATTTTGAAGAGCATGGAGAACAGAGAGACTATCAAATAAGATTAGCAGATTTTTGTTTGGAACAGTCAGATCATCTAAAGCTTGGTGAATAGCCAAATCTTTAGCAGAAAAATAGAGTTGTGATTTATTCTGTAAGCAAATGAGAGATTTTCTGTGATACCAGCTATGGATGTTATTTGATCATTTTTCGATGCATCGGTGGTTATTATATGGAAGTTCTGAAAATCAAGCTCAACTGTTTCTTCAAATAAACCCCTTATAGCTTGAATTGGTAACATTTTCTCTTGAAATTCGAAGTTATTGGTATATATTTTACATGTGAGAAATGAAAAGGATGATATTCTGGGGATTATAATGATTTGGTTACTATTAGCATTTAAGGATTGTAGTATGCTGACAATATTATTTTTATCCTCCTTTATAATTTTTAAATTCAGATCATCAGGATTATTGCTATATAATGGAGAAAATGTTTGATTGGAGATTTGAGAAAGAAAAAATTTATTTACCTGTCTTCTGATTTTATCCGAGAGAATTTCTTGTCCAGCCAGTTTCATTAATACAATATTTGGTGTCCATTGTAGACCTAGTGCAATTCTGAGAGCTTTGGTTTGTATTACATTAAATAGCTTCAACTGATTGTCAGACCATTTATTTATTATGACATGTGTAAAAAAAGGGTGCTACAGATGCTATTATTGATCAATTGGATAAGATTTTCAGCTCAGGGACCATAATGTTTATAAGCCATACCTTTAAAAGTATTGAGAATTTTTAGTTCTTTATTTTTCATTTGATGCGTGATATTGGTATTTTGATTCCGTTTCGAAAAATATACTCCTAAATATTTAATAGAAGTTTGCCATGGTAGAGGGGTCCCAGCTAGTAATATATTAGGAAATAAGTGAATTCTTTTGTTCGAAAGTTCACCTATTGTACTTTTGTCTGGGCTTAAACTCAATGTCCATTAGTTACACGATTGACTTGTTCTTTCTAAGGTATTTTGTAATTTACAATAGATGATATCGAGCGATTGATGTGATGAATAGATAAAAATGTCGTCAGCATATAAGGAACACTCAACTCCAGTCTCTAATGTTTCAAAAAAGTCATACATATAGATAGTGCATTGTAATGGAGACAGTGGGGGACAGTGCGACCTTGGGGAAGTCCCTTAAGCAGTGTTTTTTTCTGATGAGACATCCCCTCCATCGAATGTTCAGCGATCTGTAAGATAAGAAATTCATGCATCCTCAGTTATACCAATTTGTAAACACTTGTAAATGTGAGACCGTCAATATATACGGAGTCATAAGCACTCTTTATATCTAAGCTAATCCCCACGAAATATTTTTTTCCGTCTTTGCGTCTGTAATTACTTTGTAAATTACACAGTCCAGTCACATTAATGTGACCACCACGTACTTTCCACGTCAGAGTTAAATAACCAATCACAGAAGGCAGGTGGCAACACAGTGCAGTTGAGCGTATATAAAGGGTGTCTGAGGGCTTCGAAAAACATTTCAATCATTGGCGTAATGCAGAAACGAAGCGATTTATCCGACGTCCAAAAGGGCATGATCATTGGCTTTCGGGACAAGGGTGGAAGCATTTCCGAAACGGCTGAGTTTGTGAACTGTTCGCATGCCGCCGTGGTAAAAGTGTACCGTGCATGGCAAAATGGGACTGTTCAAAATCAGGGACGTGGCAAATGTGGTGCACCACGGGCCATAGATGACAGAGGCGAACGACGGTTGCGGAGATGCGTTCGGGCAGATAGACGGGCTACCCCGTTGAGCAACTGACCACCAAAATGAACCAAGGGGCTACCAAAAGTGTCTCCCAAACTACTATTCAGCGAACATTGCTGCGTCTGGGCCTCCGAAGCAGACGCCTGGTTCGTGCATCTATGCTGACTACTGTTCATCGACGACGAAGTCTAGAATTTGCACGCCAGTACAGCAGCTGGACGTGCACTGAGTGGCGACAGGTAGCGTTTTCAGATGAATCGCGTTTTATGCTCCATCGGACAGATCGACGTTGGCGTATAAGGCGTGAAACCTCTGAAAGGAACCACCCTGCAACCATTGCCGGAACGGTCCAAGATGGAGGTGGGAGCATTATGGTCTGGGGAATGTTTTCCTGGCATTCTCTGGGTTCACTGATCATTGTGGAAGGCACGATGGATCAATGCAAGTACGCATCTGTCCTTGCGGACCATGTCCACCCCTATATGCGCATTGTTTTTCCTCAGGATGATGGCATCTTCCAGCAGGACAATGCGAGGTGCCATACAGCTGCCAGTGTACGTGCGTGGTTCGAAGAGCACCAGGATGAGTTTCTCGTCCTCCCTTGGCCAGCAAACTCACCTGACTTAAACCTAATCGAGCATCTGTGAGACCCTCTCGATCCAGTTGTTCGCGCCATGGATCCTCAACCGCGTAATCTAGCGCAGCTGGCCACGGCATTAGAGTCGGCATGGCTCAACATCCCAGAGAACACCTTCAGGGACCTAAGTGACTCTCTTCCTGCACGTCTCGCAGCAGTCCGCTCTGCGAAAGGTGGTTATTCTGGCTTTTGACAGATGGTCACATTAATGTGACTGGACTGTGTATATAAGTTTCTGTTCTGTTATCTTTAAAAGAGACAAATCCATAATGTTGATGTAATTTTTGTTCTGTAATCAGGAGAAGTAGGCAATTCGATTAACTAAAATTCTTTCAAATGTCTTAGAAAAAACTGAGGTTAAAGCGATAGGTCTGTATGAGGAGATTTTAGTTTTTTCTTTGCATGGTTTGGGAATTGGTAGAATTATAGCATGCTTCCATTCCTTTGGGACAATTGCCTCATCAAATATCTGTTGAAAGAAATTTAAGATAATTCTTCGTTCACTATGATTCCATAGTTTTAAGAATTTAGCCGGGATCTGATCTGCACCTGGGGTTGTGTTCTCAGCAGATTTTATTGCTCATTCAATTCAGATATGTGAAAGGCTTTGTAGATTAAACTATTATATTGGGCAAAAAAGTCCAAAGGGAGTGGTTCATGGATATTATTGAATGCGAAGTTTTTTGCAAAGAGTGTTGCTTGAACCTGTGGATGATATATTATTCTGTTATGTATTTGAAGGAAATTCAGTGTTGATTCGGGTTTATTTTTCATTGCGATTTTCTTGATGATGTTATAGAATATTCTTGGGTTAGGAACATTATTGCATACTGTATCCCAGTATTTCTTTTTGGATTTTTTGATATAAAATCGGAGCCGGCTTGAATATTGCTTATATCGAATCCACAATTTTGGGGAGATTTCCCAAATAGCTTTTTTCTAAAATGTTTCTTAAGTTTGTAAAGATTATGACAAGCATTATTCCACCAGGGAGGGAAGATTCTATTAGAGATTTTTACATTTCTAGTATTATTTGAAATTATTTTAGCTATATTGTCAGATAGATTAGGATTGTAATCGTCTATCTTAAAAACTGTTGATTTCGCTTGTTTTTATTACTGAGAGCCAATCCACTTTTTTATAGTTCGTTTAATTGGTTATGAAAATTAAAATCTGTGATAACAGGACAATGGTCACTATTGAAGGAGCTGTCTAAAAAAAAGTGTGGCTGTATCCGATGAGACTTGAAGAGCATAAAGTAAAATCCAGAAGAGCACTAGAGCCAACATTGTTTCTATGAGTTGGAACATCAGTATTTAGAATAATGAAATTAGAATGTGTTAACCAATCCAGAAAGATTTCACTGTATTGAGAGGTATGATTAGAGCCCCACATTGGGTGATGCAAATTAAAATCTCCGAAAATAAAACTGGGCCCACTAAGGAATCAAGAAAAGAATTAAGTTGTGTAATATTAAGTCCTCGAGATGCATATAAATCTATCAGATGAAAGGAAGAATCATTAATTATAATTTGCTATATTAAAATTTCGTAATCTGAAGATGGCGTATTGTTAAAGGATATTTGTCTGGCAGAAATATTTAATGCTACTGCTATCAGCAGTCCTCCTGGTCTGTCAAGTCTGAAAATGATTTTACCTGGGATTTGCAAATTGTCGTTAGGTTTTAAAAAAGTCTCTTGAAATATAAAAACATTGATTATCGAAAGGGAGGAATTTTTAACCAAATAAGTTTTTTTTTAACTTTTACAATTCCATTGTAGAAAACGCATATATATATAAAAAAATATACTAGAAAAAATAAAATATCAAAAAATAATTTTTTTTTAATCCTCTGTTTGAGGTTATGAAATATATTTACAGATATAGATAAATTTTCTATATTTTTAAAAAAGAAAAACGTAACTCAGAATTCGCGAAAAATATCTGCAATTTAAAACTATCCAATTTCAATATTATAAAGGGTGTTTTTTTAGAGGTATAGAACTTTAAATTGCAATAAAACAACGATGTATTATTCGATTGACATGAATTTTTTTTATTCGAAAGATAATCTTGTGGCATTACATTTTAAATATGATTTATGGCATAGGACTGCCACGGCCGGCTCGGATGTAGTCCAATCTGGACGTCCAATTTTCGATGACTTTTTCCAACATTTGTGGCCGTATATCGGCAATAACACGGTGAATGTTGTCTTCCAAATGGTCAAGCGTTTGTGGCTTATCCGCATAGACCAATGACTTTACATAGCCCCACAGAAAATAGTCTAGCGGTGTTAAATCACAAGATCTTGGAGGCCAATTCACAGGTCCAAAACGTGAAATTAGGCGGTCACCAATCGTGTCTTTCAATAAATCGATTATGGCACGAGCTGTGTGACATGTTGCGCCGTCTTGTTGGAACCACAGCTCCTGAACATCATGATTGTTCAATTCAGGAATGAAAAAGTTAGTAATCATGGCTCTATACTGATCACCATTGACTGTAACGTTGTGGCCTTCATCGTTTTTGAAGAAGTACGGACCAATGATTCCACCAGCCCCTAAAGCGCACCAAACAGTCAGTTTTTCTGAATGTAACGGTGTTTCGACATACACTTGTGGATTAGCTTCACTCCAAATACGGCAGTTTTGTTTGTTGACGTAGCCATTCAACCAGAAGTGCGCTTCATCGCTAAACAAAATTCGCTTATGAAAATCGGGAAAAACGGCAATCTCGTTTTGGGCCCATTCGACGAATCTACGCCTTGCTTGATCATATTTAAAATGTAATGCCACAAGAGTATCTTTCGAATAAAAAAAAAATCATGTCAATCGAATAATACATCGTTGTTTTATTGCAATTTAAAGTTCTATACCTCTAAAAAAACACCCTTTGTTATGTATTATCCATATTGTTTGATTTACTTGGTATGGATTTTCTGTTGCGATAGACCTATCTTTTTTTTTCTTCTTATAGGCCAGGGATGGCGAACCAGTGGCACGCGTGCCATCAATGGCACGCGACACAATATTTCAATATATCAAAATAACTAAGTTCACTATGAAGTATTGCGAACAAACGCGAGGGATCCGTCGCGGGACGGTGGGGAACACTCTCGTTTGTTATTGTCTTACCTCAGTTACGTTCTGGACTACACTTGTTTATGATACAAAATTTGTCTGCGCATAGCAAAATCAATTTCGTATAACAACTGTATTTTAAAGTATGTGTTATATTTACAATATTTAATTGTTATTGAACATGGCTTGTTCAGAATAAGAACAAAAAGTGCATTATAGAAAATTAAACACAGAATTTCAAACTTGATGAATTTAGAACTACGGTATTATTAATAAAGGCAACAAAAAAAGCTGTGTGTGTTTTATGTTCGGGAACAGAGCATCGTCTGTAAAACGGCATTTTGAAACTATCTCAAATCCTCTTGTCAAAAAAGTGAACCACAGCAAAAATAATTTATTCCATAGAAACCATTTGGCAGATGACTCCAATTCAGCTTGCATTCTACTCAAAGTAACATCTTACAATCCTAATATAAGTTATTTGTCATCCACACAATCTGCAACAAAGAAGTCTCACCAATGTTACTTTAATTTGTGAATCCCTCGTATAACTAAAACGTTTACAACTATACAATGCACAAAGGGTATATTTTAGTAGTAAATAAGAAAATTTGAGTTATTAGTATTTAGTTCTATTATTTTCCAATCCCAAGTCAAAAGTATTTGACGGCACGTCTCTACCTCATTAAACACTTCTTGAGAAAAAAATGGCACGCTGATCCAGAAAGGTTTGCCACCCCTGGTATAGGCGATGATGGTTGTGTTTACTAATTTCTATTACTCCTATCAAATGTTTAAACATTGATTCGATCATTATTTGCATCGAGTTCATTAGGGCTGTAATTTGTTTTTCAAGAGCTGCCTGAAAATGTTCTACTATATTTTCTAATTTTTTCCCCAAATTCTTGTATATTTGTTCCGGAGGCTACTGTTTTTACTGCTATAGCGTAATTTGCGGAGTGAGTTTCTTTGAATTTTCGTCGAGCCTCTCCCAAAGTTAAGTGCATTTAAATTCGGAATTTTTTTTTCTTTTAAAAAAGTGGGACAGTTTGCTGGATAGTCTCCTTTACAGTTTGTGCAATTTGAAGGGTTTCTACATTGTCCAGAATGGGATCCTCCACAATTAATACATCGAACATCGCTGGAAGAAAAACGCGATGAGTGCGTGAAACTGTTACATTACCGGGGTTTGTCTATGATTAAAAAACCAAAGTTTTACACATTCTGGTGTATTAATGCCCAGAATAGTAATTACGACAGGAGAAGCTTCTTGACGACTATTTTTCTTAGTGAATCTACGGATTTCAACAATTTCAATATCATTTGAGTTTTTTAATTCAGTTTTGACATGTGTGTCAGATGTACATTAGTTGGGATGTCAAAAAGTAGGAATCGCGAAGTGAACCCTTTCCATATTATGTTGGCTTTTACTGGAATATTTAGAATTTGCTCAATAGCTGTTATCTGAACAGCGCTTATAGGAGAGAGAGATCCGAGGTACTCTCTTATTTTAATTTTTCCACTTGGAGTGAAGTACATATGCGTTATTTTATCATGCCTTGATATTTTGTTCTTTAATTCAGCATGTAATAAGAGGGGGTTGGATTTAGGGATATTTCCGGTTTTTTTCTGAATGTTCCAATAAAATTGTAATTTCATTAAAGCTTTTATTGTTAATTCGCAGAATTAATTCTTGGGCAGTCTGGGTAGATTTAACTTACCTAAGTCCAGAAAAGAACGAAAAAAAATATATAAAATCTCTTTCTTCGAGGTATACCAAAATATAGTAATTCACTGTAAAAAAAACCCTAGCGAAAATTCAGGTCAGAAGCAACAATCTCGAAATTTCAAAACACACACGTCACCTCTCCGACTCCAATGCAAGTACACCAACCGTACTCAAGCCGCACTTTTTTCTAATGTTTTTGATACTAAAAATCGAATGTGGCTTCGAATCGAAAACGGAAAAATTCGTTGGATGGGCGAAATTGAGCTTGATACTGACGGTTAGAGCAAATAGATTCAAGCAATTATTTAAAAATTATTAATAATTTTAAAAAATTAAATCAATAATAAATTAATTATACATGTAATAAATTAATTATCCATTTCTTATTAGTACTCATTTTGAGGACTAGGCTATAGGTTTGATAAATTATATTTAACACTACTTTTCATATTTTCACAAGAACATGTGGAGAGTTTGAGGTGTAGCTTAAATTAAAACAAATACGGTAATTGCTATTAACAGATTGGTAATATTTTGAAGATCGTGTTTCCTTTGGCTATATTACGTCATTTAAAATAGAAGTTTTCACTTCATAAGCTCTCTTATTAAATATCCTTAATCCAATAACTGAATCAAAAGGCATTTTGTTTGATTTGCAGAAATACAACCCTGCGATAAGAGGGGTTTTTTGTTACGTTTTCTTTCTAAACTTAAGACTACTCTCACAGAGACAAAACAACTCAGACCAAGAAGCTAATACAATTCTAGGGAGATATAAAATTCATAACTGTTATTATTACTGAAATTGCAAAAAGGAAGACGCTATTCACTCTTTATCGAGGCAACAAAAAATATTTTCTGATCATTTGTTTGGGCTTCGAATTTGCTGGCATCATTAGAGTTCCCTCCCTCCCCCATTTATGTGTTTCCTCTTCATTTAGCGAAGTCGTAAATAAACTATTTCTGTTAAGCTTTTTTTTCTTGTGAAGTATTAAGATATTTTAAAAAGCACAGATGGCATTTTACAGGATTATTTGGGTAAGATTTATATTTGAGTCTTCTCAAACATATATAACACACACAACGAGAAACGTTTTACAAAATTCTTTTTAGAACTGACACTTAAAAAAGGTTAAGCGAACGACCGTGGGAAGGAACAAGAAGGGGATGATAGACGGGTGGGGTGAAAAGGAATGCGGAAAGAGCAAGCCGTGATAATCCCATGATTCTACAACTCCCCTTTATCCTCTACTCTTGTGAAAAATGCAGATGATATTTAAGTAAATTTTGAAACTTCTCGAAACGACACGAAACAAGTGGCTGAAAATAAATTACTTTTACTTCTCGAATCGATTTAAGTATTTGTTCCCTTCAAATATGAATGCAAAATGCAAAGATTATTATACACAAATCACTCAAGCTATGGTTTTCAGTGATTTATCCATGCAGAGAGAAACATATTTCTTGGTTAAAATTATTAAAACAAATTTCTGTATTCGAATGAGACGAATACTCAAAAACGTGATAAATAACAGAAAAAAAAATGTCCATGAGAGATTTCTATTTCGGAATGAGATGGTTGGAATAAAATTTAATTAATATTTAATTAATTTCCTTTTTAACTATTGATGGTATTTTTTGCAAGTTAAAAAACTGCAAGACAACATTTGGAAGAAAACATTGAATTCATTTCACAGCAATCTTTGACGTTTCCAACGAGTAACAAAATATCTTAGTAAGCGATTAACACAGTTCCATATAATTTACATCTTTATACGGAGGATGGATTTTTATTTCTTCTGCAATAAATTCGAGTAATTGTTTAAAGATGCCAGACTTAGATTTTAATAATATTTCGCAAATTTTTAAAAATGAGTTACTTTAAGTAATTTTACTCTGTCCTTTTCGAACGTAAGAGCCAACATTATTTCGTCTCTCTCACTGGTGTTTTTTTTTTTTTTTAATATTTTGAACAGTTTCAAAAGGAGCAGAAGTGCATTAAAGTTTATCTGGTTCCTACATTACAATCTATAGGTCTCCAAGAAAAGATTGTTGCTTTGTATATATTTGTATTGTTGCTTTTTATATATTCTGTTCCAAAAACTTTTAATTTTGTGCGCGCGCGCGTGTGTGTAAATCGTACTTTGGACAAAAAAGAAAAAAAAAATATATCGTAACTTTTACAGACAATTTGAATTATCATTACACATATGTTTTCTGTCATGGATTTCTGAATGTTTTAGGTACATTTGTGACGGGATTTATCCACGGATCTTCTACTAATCCTCTTGGGGAAACTATTCTTTAACTGTAATTTGAGATTAAGAACCGCTTTCCGTCCTGATGATTTGATTTTATGCTAATTTAAATGCTATTTAAACCCTGGCATTGGGTGTATTAGGTTAAGCAAGGAATCCTGAAAGGTTAATCGCTGAATGAAAATTGTAAATGGTGCAGTGTTTCTCAAACTTTCAATACTGGCGACCCAATTTTCAATCATAATTTTTGTCGCGCCCCTCCTGTACAACAATAATGTATTTACTGCAATAAAAATGAATTTTGACACTAAAGCTACAATGCGAACTCAATTATAAACTGTATAAGTATTAAATTTTGTATATGTTACTTTTAAGTAATATATATTTTAAGAAAATTACTTAAAATATGTATTAATTCCTTATTATCATGTTATTTTTCTTTCTCTAATTTTTAAATTGGAACAGATCGCAAAATGATATGTTTAATTACAGATTTATTTCCTTCAGCATTCTAAAAGTACAAATGTCATTAGAAAAATAGTCTAGTCTATGTTACTCTCTATCATATCCATCACATCTGGCATTATCAGGTACGTTTGCGTGAGTGTGGGCAACCTATCGGACGTCTGCACAAAACATGCAAAAATGCTTTTCCTCGTACATTTCCAGTCAGTTTTGGTTGACTCGATACTTCTATAGCTACCGAATCTAGCTTGAATGCACATTTTTTAATTTGCACGTTAATTGTGATTCACGGTAATTAAGTATTTACGGCAATAGATTAAAACAAAATCATACATACATTTTTAAGTCGTAAGCGAACATTCGACGATAATAAAGGATTAACAAGTACACAGACGAGCATGGTTCCGAAAGTTAAATCAAGAAAATATTCTCAAAAATACTTAAATTTTGGATTTACCACTACTGAAGTAAATGATGAAAAAAAAGCCCCAGCTCATTATGCGTTAAAACTTACAAATCTGAAGAACAACATGTGAAAGTTGTTTTTAAAACCATGTAAAATCATTTAGCCATGTTGGCAAAGAATTTTAAAAAGTATTTTCTTGATAAGGACAACTTGGTAGCAAGTTACGAGTGGATTAGGGATCTATTTCAAGACACTCCATAGGGGCTCTCAACTTCCGAAGATATCTTCATAGATTTCACATCCAGTGAAAAATTAAAAGGCAATTTTGTAATAAATCGCTCTTTGAATTTTGGGTAGAGGTGAATGATGAATTTTCTGTACTGAAAACAAAAGAACTTCGTATACTAAAATTACCATTTTCAACATCCTACCTTTGTTAAACCGGATTTTCTGCGGTGGCTGCTTTGAAGACAAAATATAGATCTCAGCAGCTAAATATAGAAAAATAACTCAAAGTGTCAATTTCTGATATTAAACCTTCCTTTAAAAAACTTTTCTCTACAAGACAAGCCCATGGAAGTCCCTAATAATTATTAAACTTGTTCTTAATTTAGTGTTAAGAAATTATTTTTAAAATACCTTCTTCAGTATTGATACATTAAACGTATACTGGCTGAAACACCGGCTCTTCGCACGAGTTAATTTTTTTTTTAAAAATAAAACATTATTCTTGATATAATAGCTGAACTCTAAGGAGAGTAAAAAAAAAACTGCGTGTACGACATTGTATAAAGTAATGTAAAATGATTTTTTTAGATAAATGCTATAATTGTAAGTAACTATTTAAAAGAACTGTAATTTTAAACCTCACAGAATTAGCATTTAGAATTAATGTTAAATAATGAAAAAGAATATAAAATTCCGATGAAGAATAATTGTGTACTTTTTAATATTTAAAGCGAGAAGACTTCAAAATGTTTTAACCCGGGAGCAGGCACGCACTCGATACTAAGGCTGATGGTAGTGCGGGAGAACTCAGTCACCCCAATCATTTATTTATAATTATTTTTACTCTACACGATACAAATTGGAATTCAGTGAATAATTTAATTAAGAGAAAGTATACTTACCGGCTTTCAAAAAGTGTTCAATCTTTCTTTGATGATTTGAGAAAAGTCCAATAAAACTGAACTAAAATGATTGACAAGTGATAGACCTTAATAAAGGACGAAAAGCAAAGATACTTTTCACTAATGTTACAGAAATGTTATTTGCTGGTAAAGCTGTCATATTTTGTTCAAGTTATTGTAGTTTAATGAGCTTTCATGATCGAGTGAGTGAATATTAAGTTCCCACTGTTCAGCTACACGAGGGCCTTTGGAGACGGACCTCATATTTTTGAACCATGATCAAGTGAAGAGGACGATACTTGAGCAGGCCTCTCTTTTAACTATCTCACCACTCCAACAAGAGGGCATTTGAGCTCTCGACAGATTTAACGTGCTTCTCTCCCCTACACGGTGGGTCTTTAGTGGTACTGGGCTCGAACTCGTGACACCTTTGGTGATCTACAAATAGCAAGTTCGCCTTTTTCTTTCTTGTGTCTTTTTGACAAGGCGAGCTGAACCTTGTGGTACACTTATGACTTCATATTTTAAGTTGATGGAGTTCTTTAGGAAGCATTTGAAAATTTTCCTTTCGTTTCATGTTCATCGTGTTTCTCAATCATGAATAATATGCATTCTTTCAACTTCCTTTAATAGAGATAATAGATGTCCCACGCCACTGCTCCCGGATTAAAAGTGTATTCAGAAAAAAATACGGATATCTAAAAAGGTTTATGACGTTTTTCACTATGCTTTATATGTTTGTGAGAATACTCATTAAAATATAAATCTTGGCCAAATAATCCTCCAAATCAATCATTTTCCTTACATCATAAGTCTTTATTATTTACAATTTCCCTAAGCGAAAAATAAACACATAAAAGATGGGACGGAACTAATGTAGAACTAACCATACCAGTAAGTTGGAAGGTCAATCAAATGATCAGCAAATGCATTACGCTGCCTGGCTGAAAAGAGAATCATGTCTTCCTTTTCTGTCTACAACTAATGTACAATATTTCAATAATAATTACAGTGATGAATTTTTTTATCTTAAAATTTTTTTCAGGGTCTGGGTTTCGTTTTTTCTTTTAACGAGTAGTATTTTAGGTTTAAAAAGAAAACGTAATAAAAAAATCTCATTGAGGAATTACAGCAAATTAAACAAAATGATTTTTTTCTTTAATTTGGTTTTGGGATCAAAGATAGCTATTTGATGACGGAAAAACGCCAGATGATGAACATAAATTATATCTGTGTTGTTATGTATTTTTTTACTATGGAAGAAAGTATTTTGTTTTACTTTTCTTTCGGGTTATTTTTTAAAAAAATCTTTAAATTTTCGATGCGCTCGCGCCCCCCTTGTAGGGTTATCGCGCCCCACACTTTGAGAAACGCTGAAATAGTGAGTTGTTCATGCTGAAGTTCGCTTGACCACGGTTTAAAATTACTAGGTCAGTCGTTGGAAACCCTCGTACAGCTGAATAGAGCAACGATAATATTTACTCCCTAACCCATACAAATTCAAAAGCAACAGCTACAAGCATTGTTTAGGAATTTAGGATGATTCTTCTCGGATAATCTGGACCATGGCAGCCTAGTGGTCAAGGTAACAGACTTGTGACCGGCGTATCACTAGTTTGAGCTTAATATCGCTGAAGACCCGCCCTGTAGGGGAACGACGCACGTAAAATCAGTCGAGAACTTAAACGTTCTTTCGTTAGTGTGGTATGGGAGTTAGGAAAGTGGAGTTCTAGCTCCAGTGTCACCCTCGCCACTTGACCATTGTTCAAAATTACGAGTTCTGTCGCTAAAAGGCCTCGAGTAGCTGAATAGTGCGACGTTAATATTCACTAGGATAAGCTGTGGCTGACGCATGTGCTGTATCATGAGATTGATACGGGTGATAACTAATTTCTTGTTTATAAAATTGCTATATTTTTGTTACATAAAAATAACTATTAACCTAAGAATCTCACACAAAAGTTAAGTAAAAAAAATGAAAAATAAAATATTCTCCCCTAAAAGTTTGGAGTTCATTCCCTACTTCAGATTGCTTACTCAACTAAATAATTTATAAAAATGACAAGAATCCGAAAAAAAAAATTTAAATAGCAAATTAAATAATTAACAGTTTTAAGTATAAGTACCTACGTCATCAGCACAAATCAAGATATCAGGATTTTATCAAAATAGTTACGCTAGTAGCCTACGAAATGATGTTCCTCTAAAAACTAAATACTTTTAGTTAGCGATGCGATGTTCTTCACACAGACAAAAACTGATCAGAAAAATAAGACTCCTTTCTACGACAAACTGCAAAAATTCCCCTGCTGCAAAATTTATGGAATTCTACGAAAATATCTTTGGATTTTGACCAATGAACGTTATGGATTCCGAATTTCCACCCGGCATCACGGGTGGAAATTGACCTGCCCTATACAAATTTGGACGAAAGTCAGAAGCTGCAGTTATATCCATTCTTTAGGAGGGCTTTTCTCCGATGAGCCGGGGTTGACGTATTTGTTGTATCGTGATATTGATACGGGTGATACTTCGCCAGTTGCATCGAGACCTTATATGTAAGATAGGGTAAAACAGGAGATAATATACTATCATGTTAGTAAAATGCTGGCGAAAGGAACAAATATTCCCATTCAGTCTCCATACGCGTCGCTAGTAGCGGTGTCTAAAGAACAACGGTTTACCTCCAGAGTCGCCAGAAGCATACAGGTTTGGGACAGACTACCGCAAATTAAACACAATAACCAAATAACCCTTTTATATCTACTACCACTCAAAGACTACAAATATCCCCATAGCGGCTCCGAAATAATAGAGAAGTTTTTTTGTGTCTATATGGATGGTGTGATTATTGGTTTACAATCGTTTGTGCAGCATGCTCAACACTTGAGGGAAGTTGTTTTGGTTGATGCAGGATATCGGTTTGACATTAGATCAAAAGAAATGTCGTATCGCTTGCGAGAAACTCAAATATTTAGGCCTCATTATTAGTCATTAAGGTGTTTGCGTACGGACAATTCAAAAATACAAATTATATTAGAGACGAAACCTCCAAAGAACACGGGCGAAGTAGCAAAATTTCTTGGTATGGCGGGGTGGTATCAGAAATTTATTAAAGGTTATGCGGCGTTGTGTGAATCTTTATATCATTTGAAGAAAAAAAAGAATAAAATTTGAATGGTCAAAGGAGGTACAGAAACAGAGGCGCACACAAAAAGTTGCCAAGGTCGAAAGTCCACCATTTTGGTATCATGCCTCAATACGCCGTTAAAAATATTCTTTTGATTTTATCGATTTTGGGAACAAAAACAGTAAGAAATATATTATTGAATTAATAATTAGCATTAAATAATAAAATAAACTGCTATTAACAAATAATTAAATTTTACGTACTTATATACATAGGATTATCATCAATCAAAAAAATAACCAAGGGGTGTCCGGACTCCTCTCATAGGCCAGATTTTAAGAGTCTATTCGAGTTATACACGGTTGGCAGTGCAGTGGGTGTTGACGCAACAGGAGAAATACATAGTATACACATCTAGAACAATGAACACAGCAGAGTTATTTCATAATTGAAAAAAAAAGTGCTTAGCGGTCAACTGGGTGTTGAAAAAATTTCGGACCTATTTTGAGCAGTTACCGGTTGCTTTAAGTACTTTAAGTTGGCGAAATACAATGTTGTGAGGTAATATATTCCAGGGAATCAGAATGTTATGGCAGATCTGTAGTTTATTTGATGGCAGTTATGAGGGTCTCCTGCTCCAGCGTGTGACGTGAGAAATTGATCTGAAAAAAAAAACTTTTTATGACAGTATAACCTTTATTTGAGATGTTCACACTTCTCACCATCAGCTGCAATGCATATTTGGATCCTGCATTGAATATCACATAACACACGTTGCAGCATAGAGCATGAAAAATAAGCCCAATGTGTCCTTTAAGGTACTGCAATGTTTGTAAATAGGTCAGAGATACACCCCTGCTACTTAAGGTATCGAAACAGTAATAAGTTCAGTGGAGTCAGGCGAGACAAGTCTTCGACACCGCCATTGTCTATTATTCGGCCAATATGACAGCGCACCTGTCAACAAGACATCTCCAGTGAAGCAATGCCTCATCAAGGAATTTGGGAACCAAATAATTGGGTGTGGCAGTGTCGAGGATTGGCTACACATTCGCCTGATCTGACTCCACTGAACTCTTTTCTTTGGCGATACCTGACACAGCAGATGTATAAAACCAATTCACAAACATTTCAGGATGTTAAAGACGCATTACAAACGCTCGAGCCAATGTGTCACGCTCTATGCTCCAACTTGACATTCAATCGAAGATCCAAATGAGCATTGCAGAAGACGGTGAGAAGTTCGAGCATATCAACTAAAGGTATAATGTTATTTTTTTCCTTTCTCTAATAATTTTTTCTCATGTCACAGTGTAGATAATAACGGGAAAACAAATGCGTAGTTTAATTGCTCTATTACTTGCATTATTGTCCACATGGTGTCTTTTCGTATTAAATCGATAATGCCCAACAACTTTGTAAATAAATTTTTTCCCATCTCTTTCTGTTTTTGAAAAAGGAATTATATGTCCGCATTTCTCCACCTGGTGGCAATGGGAGGAGGTTTTATTCAGTAGCGCAAGGCTACTTTATTAAACATAAATACAGCTTTAATAAATATAGTAACAACTGTTCCAAAGTTAAGAGGGTAGCAAGTTAGGGAGAGTGAGTGAATATTAACGTTGCACACTGTTCAGCTACACAAGGGCTTTTGACGACAGTCCTCGTCATTTTGAACCATGGCCAAGAGACGAAGATGACACTTGAGCTGGCACCCCACTCTCTTAAATATCATACCTTGGGCTCTCGACAGATTAACGTACATTGCTCCCTACACAACGGTTCTTCAGCGGCACTAGGCTTGAACTCATGACACGGCGGCTACGAGTCCATTACCTTGACCACTAGGCTACCACGGCCAGGTTAAGAGGGTGGCAAGGAACTCTAATGTGTGGGCATACTACATAGATTCTTCTATAATAGAGAATAGTTATTAAACTCTTGCATTTCTCAATAAATCTTATACACACATACTGAATTTATATAGAAGGTATCGGAATGTAAATTTTTGCAAATTATGTAGTTAGCACATTAATTAGTATTCTCCCCTCTCAGATCGAAATTTCCTTATGAACGAAAACAGTTTTTCTAGGAATACCAAAAACATCTGAAATATTTCAATTGCAGGAATATTTAATTGTTTGAAATAAACAGCTATTTGAAAAGCGAAATATTCTATTTTTAAGATTAACAATGTACCCAGCTTAAAATTCCATAAACATTATTTTTGTAAAATATGTATCATTGAATATAAATAATTTCATAGCCTGTTTAAAATGGATTATTTTAAACTTTCGATATTTAATAATTCCTATTTAGCTTATTAAACAGCTCTAAAAATTAGTGCCATACTCTACAAAACATGTTTAAACCTAAACCGGTTGGCCACACCTTCTTAAAATAATTGCATTCATTGATAATATTTGTATCTCAGAAATGGTATAGATTGTTCCTTAAAAATAAATACATAGAAATTAAATACAACAGTGGCAGTCTTATTCAGTTTATGTACTGTGCTATAATTTCATACCTATAGCTGCAAGAACATTTTTAATTTTAGAATCAGTTTATGAGACAAATGTACCCTATCAGACTTTTCTACAGTTTTCTCATAATCAGGATGAGATTTCTTGTAGAAATTCTCATCGCAGCCAGCAATTTCCTGTCCGCAAACTAGCATCTATACTTCCTCTCTTGTTGATCTTCATGCAAGAAACACAGCTTACAAATATATGTTGACCCAAATGTAAAGAAAAAATTTTGTTTATTTGGATTACTGATGGTTTCAGAGGGAAATAAAAACAAATGCTTTACAGAACGCTATTTGCCCACCTTAGTTTTCATGAAAATTTCAAGGAATTTAACTTTCAGAAATCGTTTTTTGCATGCATTTCACAATATGTTATTTTTTCAATGGACATTTTTTTTTATAAGGTAGAATAAAATACAGAAAAGTAAACCAGTTTCATAAAATAGCATTGAAAATTTTTTTTAAACCGTTACTAATAAAAATCAGAAGGAAAGGTACACTTTATCACAAGAATTAAATAAATTATTACATTTAAAATATTACTAAAACAAGAGTCATTAGACATATATCAACCCATTCAAAATACACCCAAGATTTTAACACATCACAATTAACTCTCTGGATTACAGAGGAATTAAAATCAACTAATATTCAAAGTCTTTATGCAAAATATTATCTAACTAATTAATTCTTGATTATTTATTCAATTTTAATTAAACCTTTTGTATTTTATATCAATGAATGCTACCAGTAACTATAAAATCTAATAAAAAAGTGGGGATTTACTATTTTCCTATTTTAATCTAAGAAAACAAACTGTTTTAACATTAAAAAATGTATTTCTTATCATGCAAAACTGAATTACAGAAAACGAAAATTATTTGAGCAAAGTGCCCTCATGTATACTCCATGCATTAAATATGTGTAGAAAGATTTTTTTTATCCAAGTCTCCATAAAAAAACATAATTTTAAACTTATAAAATTTTGTCTTTAAATGTAATAAAACAAGACTTAAATTTTTTTGGCACAAAAAACATAAATGTGTTTTTAACATACAACTCTATCCATAATACATATTGCAAAAACATAAAGCATTCCTTTGATCTAAATAAATAAATGTCTTATTAAATGATCACTTTGAGAGAAAAACTTCTTGGATAATTCACAAAATTCACCTTCTGTGTATGAACACATAAATATCTTTAAATTACATCTTTGACAGAAAGCCTTATTGCACATTTCAAAAACAAGAGGTTTTTACTTGGTATGAATACGTAAATGTCTTTTGAAATCGCCAACTTCACTGAAAACTTTGTACCATATTCCACAAACATGAAGTTTTACTTGGTATGAATAAGAAAATGCCTTTTTAAATTACCAAGTTGATGAAATGCCTTATTGATTATTCCTCAAACATGAGGCTTTTCAATTGGTATGAATATGTACATGCCTTTTTAAATCGCCAACTTGACTGAAAGCTTTATTGCATATTTCACAAACATGATGTCTTTCCTTGCTATGAATAAGAATATGCCTTTTTAAATTACCAACTTGATGGAATGCCTTTGTGCAGATTTCACAAACATGAGGCCTTTTATTGGTGTAAATATTTAAATGCATTTTTAAATCATCAACTTGACTGAAAGCTTTGTTGCATATTTCACAAACATGTTTTTCTTTGCTATGAATACGTAAATGCTTTTTTAAAGTACCAACTCGACGGAAAGCCTTCTTGCATATTTCACACACATGAGCCTTTTCACTGGTATGAATACTTAAATGTGATTTTAAATGACCAACTTGAGCGAAAGCCTTGTTGCATATTTCACAAATATGAGGCTTTTCATTGGTATGAATACGTAAATGTGAATTTAAACTGCTCCTTTGAGAGAAAGCCTTGTTGCATATTTCACAAACATGAGGCTTTTCCTTGGTATGAAGACGTAAATGTGTATTTAAACTGCTACTTTGAGAAAAAGCCTTATTACATATTTCACAAATATGAGGCTTTTCCTTGGTATGAATACGTAAATGCCTTTTTAAATCGCAAACTTCACTGAAAGCCTTGTTGCATACTTTACAAACATGATGCTTTTCATTGGTATGAATACGTGAATGCCTTTTTAAACCGCAAACTTGAGTGAAAGCCTTGTTGCATATTTCACAAACGTGAGGCTTTTCCTTACTGTGAAAAAGAAAATGCCTTTTTAAATTATCAACTTGATGGAATGCCTTATTGCATATTTCACATACATGAAGCTTTTTATTGGTATGAGCATGTGAATGCAAATTTAAACTGTCATTGTAAAAGAAAGCTGTATTGAATATTTCACAAACATGAGGTTTTTCATTGGACTGAATACTCAAGTTATGCTTCAAATTATTATTTTTAGAGACAGCCATCTGGCTTTTTTAATAAAAATGGATATCTTACATGAGGGAAGAGCATATAAATCCTTTATTAATTTAAATAAGGAGAAAATGTTGGTTTGTGGAAAACAGTTCATTAGAACAATGTAGAAGAAACTATTTTTTCAATGGAAAATTGAAATCTGAATTTTTGTTGCATTTGACAAGTAATATAAGAAAGTAAGAAGTATTGTCGTATTTGTAAAATGAAATCCAGCAGAATATCAGAACTACAAATGAAGTAAGTAATAGGTAAACTAATTTCTCTTCAGCTTGCTGAAAAGATTCTAAAATATATCTAATGAGAGTGATTAAGAAAAAGTATTAAGTGGAAACTTTTCATTAATATAAATGAAACCTAAAAGGTATATCTGGATGGAAACTTGCTAATTTTTTTAGGATTATTATAAGAGCCATGAATCAACATATGTTACATAAAACTATTAGCTTGAAACATATGAAAAATAGTACTTCATGTCCTCCTTTAACATTGGCTAATGATTGGTTTGATGTACTGGTCCATCAAAATAAATATTTTCGTGTTAATCCACATAATTATTGACAAAAGTTGTTATTATACAATTGGAGATCACTGAAATTGTACAGATATTTTTTCTTCAAAGGGATTTAAAAACGTATAAGTTTCTAAAATTTGAAAAATGCAATTCAAGATTTTATCTTTTATAGAAATAACAATCATTCAAATGAGAAAGTTATGTTAAAATGTTTGTTACAGAATATTTCCTGAGAATTTTTTTCTTTTCACTTATGATGAATTGTTTTATCGTAGGGAGAAAAAGGTAACTTGAGAGATGAAAAACTGAATTCCCAAAAAGTCTTTAATTTCCATTTAAAAAATAACTAAATGAAATATAGATAACTTTACTTAAACACTCCATGACTATGTAGTTCATCTCTTTGTCGAAAAAAAGAGTTTTTCTTCCTCATAAACTTTTTCCTATGTATCTCATTTTGTTTCTTGAGTCAGTTTAATTTATGTCTAGAGGAGTCTAGATTCTTCTGTTTCTGTAAAAAAAAAGGAGAATTATTAACATTCAAATTATGTAAAAAGATTTAGAGCAATTGCAATAAATAGTTATGCAAAATAACATAATAGGCTCCTAGTTTCATATGTACCCAAAAATATCTTATTTGACAGACTTTGCCCAACTATACTACACCAGTGGTCTCCAAACTTTTCAAACTAACAGAACCCCTAGAACTAGAAATTGCTTTCATGGAACCCCATCCTTTTTTGCATACTTCGAAGAATATATCTCAAAATAATATTTAACATGATATAGGCACTTTATCTAAAGGCAAATAAAAAAAGTGTTGCATTTATTATTATAAAATTCTAATATAGTTTTTTTTAAAGAACTTACTCATTAATAATACTAATTTGAGATTATGTGCCACCCATTGATGCATTATATTTAGTAACTGGGATAAGTGCTTGCTATTTCCCCCATAAACTGTAGAAGTCTAGGTCAATCAAGATTAAATGCAATCCTATCACATTGTTCTAATTTGTTTTTGTGGCCACTTAAGTTGAGAAATATATTTCACTTAAATGCAATGTTATGAATGGCATTAAAATGGTTAGATGTGTAAGAAATACTGTGTATTTTGCATGAATTTAAAACCTAAGTTTTAGAAACTGGTTTTGCTTAAATTTAGATTTTAACATCGAATCTCTTGATAAGTTGTTTCCGCTCCTTCATTATAGGTGTTTTTTCCACAAATGCAAAATGGTCCATTTTTCAATAAAAAACTAGTTAGTTTTGTAAAACATTATGCTAACTAACGAGTATAAAATTATCTTGTGGAACTTGAGATAGTAAACAATAGAATATTCACAATCTAGCAGGAAGTATATATATATAAAGATAAAACGTTTTAATATTTTTATTACATTATAATAAAAGTTGAAAAAGTGCTACAAAATAAAGTTATAATATATGAATAAAATTTTCAGTTTGAATGAATAGGGGATAAGCTTTAGATGCTTGTAACTATACAAACTTCATAAAGAACATGAATCCATTTTGCATGCATATTTATTTCTTGTCGAATTTTTTATTGTGACTCATGGAACCCATATGTATACCTCAAGGAACCCCAGGGATCCATGGAACACAGTTTGAAGACCAATGTACTACACCCTCCAAACATTTAGTTGAGTTTTCAAAGTAAATATTACCTTAAAATTTCACACAAATGATCCTTTGTAAGATTATTTAATTGTCATGTCTCATTCAAAGAAAAAAAAGCAACAACTCTCATTCTCCAACTCAGTTTGACCACACTTGATTTTGACTATGATTGTTACCTTATTCATTTTTCATGATATAATAATGCAAAATTTATATTTCCCAGTAAATAAATACTTAATGAAGGATTTTTAATGACTGAAGGTTCATGATTTTAAACAGTGTATAAGGATGAGTACAGATCTAATTCTAAAATAATTAATTTAGTAACCATGTACTAAGAACAATAATCCAAGACTAAACTTAAGAGATTCAAAAATTCACTATATGTCTTACAAATGCCTTTTTCAGAATTAAAATTTTAAAGCACATTCGGTTTCTATCTCGCCAATATTTTTATACAGTAGATTTACGACAACATAATGCAAGGCATTCATCAATATGGTTAGTATTCATATCTTGTCCAATGGAACATAAAACACAAATAGGTGAATCATCAATTTCTTAAATGAAAAAGGTAAGTATAATGGCAGTCTTGTCCACTCAAAAACTTAAACATATGAATAGCAGCTTTGTAAGAAGTAATGAATGGAAAATTTGCCTCTTTACAGATAATGATGAGATTTCCCATTAGATGATAGCATTCCTCTACAGCAGAAGTCAGTAGACTTTGGACAGAAAATAGCATAATTGAAGGCAAAACATTTGTTGGGTGGGAAAAAGTGATTTCCCCCCTTTCAAAAAGAAAAATGTAATCATATATTCTGGCCACTTGCATTGATGACTCATTCCATTCAGCAGCTTATTTTCAGTCTAACCTAAATATCCTTGTCTGCCCGTATTTAGGAAATTTTTTTAACATACGCTTTCTTTTAATCATCTAAACACCAAAGATACGGGTAATAGTATCAAGATGAATTCACTATGAGGTGAGCATGATATGGGAGGAAATTTTGTATGCAAGAAAAAAACAGAAACAGAGCAGCAACAACTGATTGATTGATTGATTGAATATTAACGTCGCACTGTTCAGCTACACGAGGGCTTTTGGCGACGGACCACGTAATTTTGAACCATGGTCAAGTGACGTGGACGACACCTGAGCTGGCACCCCCTCTCCTAACTACCACACCACACCAACGGGAGGACGTTTCAGCTCTCGACAGATTTAACGTGCATCGCTGCCCTACACGGCGGGTCTTTAGTGGTACTGGGCTCGATCCCGTGACAAAGCAAGCCACGGTCCGATACCTATACCACTCGGCTACCGCGGCCACGCAGCAACAACTGAAAATCTGATACAAATGAAACAAAAATTTATCGATAGCATAAGCAAAATCATACAACTTTTGCTTGCAAATGTTCAACAGTCTTTACTAATTCTTTTACATTCTTTTATAACATATTCTTTTTTAAAAAATGTAGCATAACAAATGCATTGGATGGCATGGAAGAGGACTGCGCGTGTGGGATGGCGACGCCATTGGCAATTCTGAAGTCAACTATGACAATGAGAGTGATGAATCATTTTTGAAACATAATACTGATGGTTTGAGTAGATCTAGGTTCATCTGTATATTTGAAAGTTTTAAGTTGTGGTAAAATAATTAAATTATTATAACTTATTATTTCTCATTAAATTTTAAAAAAATTTCTTAAGTATTGGACACATTGATGCACCTTTTAAGCAATTTATATATTTTTCTCAAAAACATATAGAGAATTGGAGGTGTGGCTTAAAATCAATGACAGCATTTTTTCAGAAAATCATTTTGAGAATATGAGGTGTGTCTTAGTATCAATAGCAGCTTAAATTCGAGTAAATACAGTATTCGGAATTGGCAGAACACACAAATAAAAAAACTTATTGCTATTACTTCACATCTAAAACTTTCAAAGTATGGTTACACAGAAAAGGGAATATTGCATACACATTATTGGAAGAGGTATAGTGCTTTGAAAATAAGCTACAATGCTATATTCAATGGGTAGTGGAGCCCTGAGAAATATACTTAATGCTTATTCTCAACTGCAAGAAAAAAACTGAAAAATTTATTTGTCAAATCACTGTAAAGGTTTCTCAATTCCACAGAATTTTTAAGTTTTGTTTCATTTGAAAAAATAAAAGGACAGTACGTGGGATTTTCATATGGGGAAAAAAAACTGAATGTGCTTTTTCAAAATGAACAATGTTAATATGAAAATGAAATTACATGAATAATGTTAGACATGTATGAGGAGGGAAATATATATACATAGTCACATAGTGGTATATTTTATGTAACTAAAAGCTTTATGAAAAAAAAATTTGATATTGATAAATTTTTCAAATGAATTCCAAAATTCTATTTTATGCTTCAGTACCTAAGATAAAAGGACTTTTATCACAGAAATATTTGTTCAACTAACAGGTGTAATAAATGATCCAACAGAATTAAAGAGATTAAAATGAAACAAATAAATTTATTGTATGTATTTTATCTTTCCTTACCAAATTGGACAAAATAACATTAGTTACAGTCACCCTTTTCTTCCAGTGTAACAAATTTCTGTGGCAATGATTGTGAGCCACTCACAGTAGCCTTTCTGTTTTGCAAAATTAGAGTGAAACAGAGAATAGGTTGATTTTGAGAAAAGCTGTGCAACTTAGTCTATTTTTAGGATGTCATAATACAAAATCATCAATTCCATGTAAATGAATGTTTAACCCGTTCAGGACCATGATCACATTTATGTGATCACGCGTTTCTCCCTCCACGGCATCATATATGTAATTGAGCTTTCCCTCTTCATAGGTCCATGATCACACCTGTGTGATCAGAGTTAGGAACATTTTTATATTAATTTTTACAATTACTAGATGGTGGTAAAAAATCGGGGGTTTTTTCGAATGTTTCACAAAACTTTGAACTTCAACATGTGCTTTCGGCTTTGTTTTTTTTTTTTTTTTTTTCCATTAGATCCGAAATTTTTATCAATATAAACAATTCACATGTTTAGATTTTTCCAGGAGAATCGGATATTTAAAGGTTCATGATCTATTGCTCTATGGATTTCGGTTTATATTTTGAATAAGTTGGTTTAGTTTTCTAATATTTTCCATATTCGTATGCAAATATATGGGATTTTTGTCAATTCTTTTAAAGTGTATGTAATTTTTTTTAATTAAAATGAAGATATTTTCTTTAAAGTTTGCAGTTGTTTTTTTAAATATAGCAAAAAATTTTGTACTCTATACTCAGATATTATCAATGATATTAAATTGTAAGTTTGAGCATATTTGATTGCATTTAAAACTTTATGTGAATTTTTAAATGAAATTAGGCTTAGCAGGGATATTTGACTGGTCCCGTGCATACCCAATCCAAGCATACGAGCCAGGGGAAGCACTTCTTTCTCCTTCCGCTGGTCTTGAAGGGGTTAAAGGAGGATTTTGATGGCAGAAATCTTGTAATTTAAAACAGTGTAAAATATGCAACTGAGGGCACTTTGTTATGACAGCCATTGCAGATAGGTATTTTTTCCCTAGAAAACACTACAACCAGTGGCGCACACAAGGGGGGTCCTGGGGGTTCGGCCCCCCCAAAGCCCTTGATTTTTTTCTGATTGATTATAATTCTAAGCATAGAGTATGTAAAATTTAATTAAATATTAGTTATTAAAGATTAATTTAATTAATTAATGCTAATTATTTATTCAATAATTAGTTTTTTACTGTGTTTTGTTCCCGAAAATCGACAAAATCAAAAGGAGCACGATACAAGAATGGTGAACTTTTGACCCCGGAGCCCCCTTGAAAAATTCCTGTATGTGTGTGCTACTGACTACAACCTAACAGAAACATTTATTAATAAATAAATTAAACATTTTTTATATTAGACACAAACTAAATAGAAAATAAAGCATTACTTGCGTATTATCACAACAATCGCCAAGATTCAAAATACTCCAATTTTACATGTGTTGTATGCGCTGAATTGGCAATTATGTGCTTTGTTTCATAGAATGTCACCAATGGGTTGTGATAATACCTAAGTATTAATAAGACCTACTAAGGGTATTCTAAGAAACAATAATTTTAAAGAATACCAAACTTTACATATAATTACAGAATGTAAATAATTTCCCATTTCATAAATTCAATATAAAAGAAAAGGAAATTAATTAAATGTTAAACTGGATAATGTACTATTTTTTCATAAATAATTTTCAATAAGTTATCACTTTTACACAGCTTAAACAAAAATTGTTATTCGAATAATAGCACACCAGGATGCAAAGTTTTCTTTCTTGCTTAATATCTAACATCTTTCACTACTAAGCTACAATGATCCTTTGAAAAAGCTGCATTTCATAAAAAGGATGCGAATGCAATCCAAACATAAATAAGCTGACTTCCTTGAAATCTCCCATGTTAAGATTACAAGCAACACAGCAACAAGAATAACAAACATGGGTTTTCTTCCAAACTTCACACACTTGTACATCATAATTTTTTTTTACCTTAAATTTTAAGAGCAAAAAGGAATGTTGAGTCAATTTGAATTCATACAATTACTAGTTTTAATGATTTAATTTTACGAGGGGATAGTTTAGTTTGCTGGTTTCAATATTCAGCTGTTTCCGATTGTTAACAATTGTAATTATGACTAAATTTAATTCTTTAAATAATAAGTTTTAATTAATTCATCTTTTAAAATTATAATTAAATTATCATATTAAAACCAGTTGTGCATTGAAATTTTTCTCAACTGAGTGCTTTAAAATGTGAGAAAAAGCTTTTAAAATTTACACACAGACATAGTTACAATGTGAGTACAAGAAAAAAACAAAGAAAACACCAAATTCCCTCATCAATTCTGATGTGCTAGTGTACTTCATAAATTTCCTTTTGCAGATATCCTTTTGACATTTCTAGGAACATGATGTACCTGAGCAAAAAACAAGTGATTTCTCCATTTAGAAGCAGTTGCTCTATTTTCATCATCTATGACTCTAGGAATGTTTCTCTGTGTACAGGTTCCATTCCTTAAATATCGATTTACATAATGAAAGAAATCTCATTCTATCACTGGCGTAGCTTGTTCTGAGTGGGCCCCGTATCAAAACTCCTTCCGGGCCCTTCTTTAGAAAAGAAAGCACTGTTAGTGGTACTTTAATACACACATGTTGGGGCCCCGTATCATTGATACGGCGATAGCTATCAATGATCGCCTCGCTGCTACACCCGTGCATTCTATCAAAGTTAAAAGTCAAAACTATGCACTAATATATAAATAATGATATTCGGGAAAAAAATAATTACGAAAAAAAAAAAACAATTCAGTAATAAAAAATATCGTGATCATATGACAAGGTAGGCAATTATAAACTGCGATTACACTAAACAACTCTGAATCACAATGTATTTTAAATGTTCTATGAAAAGTTCTGTGGAAAACAATTTTTAACTATCAAGTACTATGTTTATCAAAAAAAAAGTAATTAAATCAAATACAAAACATTAAAAGGAAATTTTCACTAGTTGAATACCCTTTTAAGGTGCTCTTCATTCAGTCCAGCGAATACTTTTGAAATCGATACAGAAAATGTGTAATAAAGATGTTACTAATTAATATAAATACTATTTTTCTTATCTTCTAGGATAACGGTAACGAGAGAGTGGTTTTAAAAGTTGCTCTCGCCTTGAGCATTGCTCTTCTACTTGCTCAAAGAAAAAAATATTGCTTTTCATTGGTAGATGTGTATTGCTACTATTATTCTGGGTTGTCTGATTTGGCGTGACAGCATTTTCTATTCCCTAGTGATTCAATGGGAAATAAAAATACCCCAATTACAAAAATAAATTATCTATTTATTTTAATAATCCCTTTATTTTTATTAAAAATACTTTGAAAATGAATTATGTATTTCGAGTTAAATCCTTATGAAAAGTTTAGATTTGTAAATTATAAATAAAAATAATGTTGCTTTTTTGTATAATATATATATTTATTGCTAATATTAATGTCCATTTTAAAGGTGAATGTATTCGTACATACATCAGATTAAATTTGTATATGTAACTGTTTTTTTAAAATGTGTAAAAGTATTATCTTAATTTCTGTTATATAATTAAGTTATTTGTTTTTCCTTGTGTGAAGAACTTATTCACATTTGAAACTAATTTGTTCACACAATACTCTATTTCCTTTTTAATTTTAAAATTGAATTTACTACAAAACTTTTTTAGCTGGAGCGTAGCTTCCTTCGTATTAGCCGTATCAATAAGGAGCTCCCAATCTACAGGGGCCCCAACATGTGTTGGCAAAAATTTCGAAAATATTAAGGAAGCCCAAAAAGGGCCCCTGAAACATTTTTGATACAGCACCCACTCAGGGTCAGTGATTATCCGCTATTATAAACTAAACTATGAATAATGGCCATAGCCGATCTAGTGTCGACCGCCCGCTAGCGAAGACCTAATGTGCCTTCCCTCTAGAAGGTTTTTCATGTTTTGACTAATACTTAACGTTGATACTGTAGCATATATCCTATATTTTAACTCACTAGATGGTAGCACCTTATAATGAAGTGTACATCTAGATTAGTACTAGTTTTCTCCGCTAGGATTGCAGTATATATACGTTGTGCTCATGGGTAATCTCTCTCTCTCTGGGACGTGCATGACTCTCTTCCAAGCACATGACTACCTCTTTCAAAATTCAGTAATTGAAACCAGCATTTGCAAAAGATTTGAGCATATGGAGACCGATCCGCCCCCGCCCAAACCTGAGGACCTGGAAAATTGTTCGAGAATCCTCGACACTTTCGAGTGCCAGATAATAAAGAAGAGCCGACTGGCTGCAAACCAACATCTCCTGGAGACGATGGACAGTGGTATAATCCGGATAAATCACGACAACTACAGCATGATTGTAAAGGAAATTAGAAAGTTGACGGAAGAAATAGAAGATCTCCTGGGTGAGTTGACTTCGATTGGTTCTTGCCCTATTGAAGATTGCCAGTACCACTCTAAATTTAACGCCCCAAAAGTTGCCCCCAAATTTAAAGATTCCTCAAAAAAACTTGAACTTGATCTTAAAAAAGTTGACACCAACACTTGCGTTGGTAATCCTCCCCCGAACCCTTTAAAAAAGAAGAATCGCCTTGACGGCTTTACTGCGCCAACCAAAGTGATTAAAAAGCAGAAAGTACTGCAAAACTACTCCTTTGGTGCGGCAGCACCCATCCCTACAAACAACAAGTACCAGACCCTATCTGGAAATGATGAATCTCCGACTCAGAGTAACGAAGCGATGCCAGTTGCTACCCCCAAAATCCCCTATTCACTTAAAATTTGAAGCTAACTATAATCTAATTATGCAAGCGATTAATAGAAAATACCCCAAAACCAGCTCGAAGCTATCTGGGGAATACTTACGCATTTTTGCGGCTACAACCGAGGAACGCAACGAAATCATCGATTTTCTTAAGGGAAAAGGTGAACAATTCTTTGCGCTTCACCCACAGGACATCAAAACCCAAAAGATTGTCATTAAAGGCTTACCGATATCTGCAGATATCGAAGATATCAAACAAGATCTATCTGAGCAAGGCTTCCTTGTTTCCAAGGTCGCCCAACTCACTAAAAGTAAATCGAAATTCAAGCTCCCCATTTTTATGGTGGAACTACAAAAATCACCCGATTCCCCAGATATCTTCAAGTTAGAAAAATGCTGCTACCTAACTGTAAAAATTGACACCTTTAATAGACGACCAGGCCCGACTCAATGTTACAACTGTAACCTTTTCAACCATTCCTCTAAAAATTGCCATATTAAAACCCGATGCCTCAAATGCGGCGAGCCGCACAAAACGGGCGACTGTCCAATAAAAGATTTAATTGAAAACCCCGTCTGCATCAACTGCAATAAAACCGGACACCTGGCAAACTCGCATCGCTGTGAGAAATTTCCAAAAATACAACCAAAAAAAGGTGCCCCCTTAAACAGAAACAAACCCCAAAACTCCTTTAATTCTGATCAATTTAAACTTAAAAATGATATCTCTTTTGCAAATGTCTTAAAAGGCAACCAACAGATGGCACCACATTCTGAAAACCCTGTTCCGGTCGAAGAGCCCGAGACAGCTCCAGCCCCCCTCAAAAGAAAAAAGAAACCAAAAAGAAAATGAAGACGATGATAGCGGAACCTTCGGGTTCATGGACGCTATCATCGAACTGAAAAAATTCTTCGCTGAAAACCCCTCTCTCATTGAGTTGGGTAAACAGCTTAGAAACGCCCAACCCCACGAAAAGATTGACATTTTTTATCGTCACATCACAACCCACCGCTAACGGGTACGAGCTGTCTCGGACCTCAATACCTCAACCTACCCCGCCCCCCATGCGAGTAGCTGTCTCCCGATTAGTCGAGAGAAACTCTCGCAACGACCCTCAAAATCGACCGCTTCGGCGGCCGCCTTCGGGATAGACATCCACACGGCTCCATTAATGTTACGGAACTCGATGCTATTCTCACACATAATAATAGAACCTTTCTCTTTGGAGATTTTAACGCTAAACACTCGAGTTGGAACCCAGGGAGAAGCAATGCCAATGGTAATATTCTTAGCAATTGGGCTGTAGCCTCAGCTATTGATATTATCGCTCCAGACACTCCAACACATTTCAACCACAACGCTCCAAGCACTATTATTGACATCGGCTTTGCAGCTAATTTCTAACACTCTAATGTTTTTACTGTAAATGAACTTAGCAGTGATCACAATCCAGTTATTTTCGATTTCGTAACTAACTGTCAATTACCACCTTTACTTCAAACTCTTAAAACTACTAACTGGATTAAGTTTCAAGAAATTCTTCACTACAACATGCCAGGAAATCCTACGATAGATAATTTGGACCAGGCCGTTCAAAATTTCAGCAACATGATTTCGGATGCTATTAATACTTCCACATCCACTAGAATTTCCAAAACTTCACACCTCCGCCTTCCTATTAATATTAGAGAGCTCATTAAAACTAAAAACAGATTCCGTAAGCTTTGGAACAATACAAGATACCCCCTCTATAAAAGGGAAGTGAATGCTCTCGTTAGGCAGATTAGGATCGAAATCAACGAACATAAAAACAGGACCTGGAAAAACCTTCTTTCCTCGTTAAATGTTGAAGATAATTCTCTTTATAATTTGCATAAAAGAATTACTAAAAATATACTGTCATACCACCTCTCCATGGTCCGAGTGGTATGGCTTTCTCTGATTTCGAAAAAGCGGAGGCTTTCAAAGACACACTAGAAGTCACTTTTCAAGAAAATGCTGAACCATATAGTGACGACAAAATTGAAGAAGTCGAAAGTTTAGTGAATCACTATTTCGACAACTTCAACACACTTACACCACCCCTCACTTCGCCATTAGAAGTACGAGGCATCATTAAAAAATTACCTAATAGGAAGTCACCCGGCCCAGATCAGATTCCAAATATAGCTTTAAAATATCTTCCTATTAATGCTATCACACATTTAACTAAAATTTACAACAGATGCCTCATTAACTGCCACTTTCCTACACAGTGGAAAATAGCAAATGTAGTCATGTTGCCAAAGCCAAATCAGGATCATAAGTTTAGTCAAAATTATAGGCCGATCTCATTATTAAACACCACTGCTAAGATTTTCGAACGAATAATTTTAAACAGGATTAAAAACACACTGCAAAGCCATAGACTGTATTCCCCGAACAATGCGGTTTCCGGGAGGGCCATTCTACGCTGCATCAATTAATACGTGCCACTAATATTATAAATGAAGGCTTCGCTAGCAAATTATACACTGTAGGTGTCTTTTGGATGTCAAAAGGGCATTCGACAAAATGTGGCATGATGGCCTCACTTACAAAATGATAAAACTCAAATTCCCTGCTTATTTAATTAAAATTATTTACAATTATTTACACAACAGAACCTTCCGGGTTCGTGTAAATAACACATTCTCTGAAACGGGATTTTGTCAAAGTGGTACCCCGCAGGGTTCGGTTCCTTCCCCGTATCTTTACAACATATTCACATATGACTTTCCAGATCACCACACTGTCAGCACATGTCTTTTCGCAGATGACTCGGTGGCGCTCACTCAGGGTGTCAATCTCAAGTACACAATTAAAACTATGCAACAATTCCTCGTCAAACTAGAGAAATGGTTGACAGATTGGAGAATAGCTATTAATGTAGAAAACACAAGCCATTGTTTTCAGGAAATGGGGCGTCATTGACCCCCAGACTGATCTCACTCTTTTCGATGACAACATTCTGTGGGTCCCGGTCGTTCGTTACTTGGGCTTATATCTCGATAGTCGCCTAACTTACAAGAATCATATTGACTATCTTTCAGATAAATTCTGGGGTAGAATTGCGTTAGCTATCTCCCTTATTGGGAGAAGCTCTCCTCTCTCCCTTGAAAATAAAGTTATACTGTACAAGCAAATTTTGCGTCCAACAATAACGTATGGGTCCCCCATTTGGGGCCGCGGCCCCGACCCACACTAAACGCATCCAAATTATTCAAAACAAAATTCTCAGAATCATTGCTAACGCACCTTGGTACGTTAGAAATAGTGTCATCCATCACGACTTACACATGGAGCCGATAGATAATTACATCACTAGAACTTCCAGAAATGTTTTTACTTCTATTCAAAATCATAACAATCCTATAATTAAAGCACAAACACTATTCACGTATCCTCATGCTAAAATAAATTTTGCTTATAAAACGACAAAATGGAATCTGCCCTTAAAACCGCCGTAATTACAACAATAATACTCAATTGCTACACTTAACAACATTTAAATGCATTTGCCTACATCAAAATTGGGATCAGTGATTAAAGCTGGCTCCTGCTTCAATTCCACGATTGTTCCGGCTGCAAGTTCTGTCTTGCAGTCTCCATTCTCTTTTCACTCCAGCTGCAAAAAAAAAAAAAAAAATCCCCGCAGCTTCTCTATTCCGATTGCGTTTTGGTGCTCCTCGAACGCGTTTTGGGGCTGTTAAGCCCCCCCTTCCTTGCGCTCCTCCATTCCTGCCCGCGTAACGTATTTTTCTCGTTTCGTCTGGCCGCTTCTTCCTCCATCCTCCCCCCCTGCGGGGGAGTGTATTCAGATATCGATTTTCATTGCCACTTTCTCTCCGCGAATTTGGGTATAAGCGATTCATTTCGCTGGCACCCGTTAAATCTAATTTTCGTTTCCGCCTTCGGGAGGAGGGGACCGGCTCGCCGTCCCCCTCCTCTATCGTTCTCCTACCGCCGACTTCGTCGGTAGGCACTGATCCACTTTCCCCACGTCTTTCCTACTGGCAATTCTTCATTTAACTGTAATTCTCTAAGTTTCTTTAAATATTTTAAACTCAAAAAGGGCAAACTACTGATCTAAAGTCACTCCCCAACTTTTGACCGATAGAAGATTAAGATTTCCTTCGGAAATCAGGCGCTTCATTAAGCATTCAACACCTCTCTCTACTAGAGTGTTAAGCACGCAGATGATTTATAACATGTGTCTACAATAAAGTTAAAGTTGTTATAAGTTTTATCCGATTGCATCCTGATTGAACATTAACGCAACATATCCTTCAATGGTGACCTGCATGAATAAGATACTATGGCATTAAAATAATGCTTTATTTTTAAAATTTTCACGAAATAGCTAAATATTGCGTAAGAACTGGTAACCACGTGTAAGCTTCAAAATGAATGACGTAGGTGCCGTCAAGATACCGGCATATAACTTTCACGATCCTGCTCTCTGGTTCACAATGTGCGATAGCACATTCCAACTTGGCTGTCCCAAGGCAATAACAGACAGCAAAACAAAATTTAATTACATCATCGCACATTTACCACCGGAAGCCGCAACGATCATTCGTGACGTCATTATGAATCCCGACCCTGTGGAGCCTTACGAAAAAGCGAGAATGGAGCTAATAAAAAGAAGCGGTGAATCATCCCATCAAGAAATCAGGAAATTACTCATCGGAGAAGAACTCGGAGATAGACGTCCCAGCGAACTATTGCGCGTCATGAGGAGGCGCGCGGAATCTCATAGCGTTCCGGATGACCTCATGCTTGAACTTTTTCAGCAGCATCTGCCCACTCGTGTACAATCCATTCTTGCAGCTATAAGCCCGCTGATATTGGAGAAAGCTGCCGAAGTAGCCGATCGAGTCATGGAGGTGACGCCAATTGCGGTAAGTGCCTGTTCCGTTTCCTCAGACAAAAATTCCATTGAAAGCCATGTACTTGAAGAAATAAAAAAATTAAATTTGCGCATTGATGAAATTTCGCGTAGCAGAAGTCATAGTCGTAATCGTAATCTCCCATTTCATAAACGTAATCGCTCTAAATCAAAAACATACGAGCAGTGCTGGTACCATTACAAATTTGGCTCAGCAGCTCAAAAATGTCACCCTCCATGTAAATTCTCAAAAAACGAGTCCGGTTAGGTATAATGGCGACTACTGCCTTGCCAAGAAATTCTCGTTACCTTTTTTTTTTATTCGAGATAGACGTACTAATGTCACATTTTTAATTGACACGGGATCTGATGTGTCCATAATTCCAGCAACAAAAACACAAAGGCAAAATAATTCACAAATGACACTTTCTGCCGCCAATACATCACCCATACACGTATACACAACTCAAACACTTTCTTTGGATTTAGGCTTAAGGAGAATTTTCCAATGGAATTTTTAGTTGGTAACGTTTCAACCCCAATTATCGGTGCTGATTTCTTGTACAACTTCCGTTTAGTACCGGATATAAGTAAGCAAGCATTGTTAGACTCGGAGACAAATATTAAATGTCATTGTATTTTAGGCAATAGTAGAATTCATTCAATTAAAACTGTGTCAAGTGATAGTGTTTATCATGAACTTTTAAGAAAATTTCCTGACATCACAAAACCTCCCCGGCCTGATCAAGAAATTAAACATTCCGTAGTCCATTACATCGAAACAAATAGTCGACCTGTAACAGCTAAAGCTCGCCGCCTCGCTCCCGATCGTCTCCGCATCGCAAAAGCGGAATTTGAGAACATGATTACTCTAGGTCATATGCGACCTTCCAAAAGTAATTATGCCTCACCTTTACATATGGTTCCTAAAAAAGACAGCACAGAGTGGCGACCAGTCGGCGATTACCGTGCACTCAATGCTCAAACTATTAAAGATAATTATAGCGTTCCCAATAATTTAAATTTTACTTCTAATCTTCACGGTACAAAAATTTATTCTCACATTGATCTCGTGAAGGCATATCATCAAATTCCAATTAACCCAGATGATGTACATAAAAGTGCAATCATCACACCTTTTGGGTTATTTGAAAGCACTCGGATGCAGTTTGGTCTTTGCAATGCCGCTGCTACATTTCAAGGATTCATAGATGAAGTCTTGCGAAATCTTCCATTTGTGTTCGCTTTTGTAGATGACATTCTGGTCGCGTCTTCTTCACCCGAAGAACATTTACAACATTTGCAAATTTTATTCACACGCTTACAACAATATGGACTATCTTTAAAGCCCTCTAAATGCATTTTCGGTGTAACTTCAATAAAATTCTTAGGCTTTAAAGTATCTGAATCAGGAGTAGAACCCTTGTCGGATCGCGTCGATTGCATTTTAAATTTTCCTCAACCTACTACACTCACGCAATTAAGACGTTTCCTCGGGTTATTTAATTTTTATCGACGCTTTGTTCCCAAAGCTGCTCATTTATTAGCCCCACTAAATAAATTTTTGGAAGGAATTAAAAATTTTAAAAAGTCTAAAAAAGTTTCCTGTAAAAATTTGCGTGACTCAATTCAATGGACTGAGGAGGCAGAGCAGGCATTTAATGATGCCAAAAACGCTTTAGCTGACGCAACTCTTCTTCGACATCCCATTCCAGGTGCAAAATTAAGCCTTTGGACTGATGCGAGTGACAAAGCCGTAGGTGGTTCTCTTATGCAACTTTGCCAAAACAATTGGGAACCTGTTGCCTTTTTGTCAGTGAAACTCTCGAAAAGTCAGCAGAAATGGTCCACATATGACAGAGAACTCCTGTCAATGTATATTTCGGTCAAACGTTTTCGTCACATGCTTGAAGGAAGAGACTTCATAATCTACATAGACCAGAAGCCTCTCATGTATGCCTTTATGCAAAATACTGACAAGTGCAGTCCACGGCAATGGCGACATCTAGATTTCATATCTCAATTCAGTACCGATGTTCGTCATATAAATGGTACCCGCAACGCAGTCGCTGATGCACTTTCAAGAATTGAAGTGAATCAAATATCCAATTCATTTTTAGATTTCGAGGCACTTTCAAAGGCTCAACTAGAAGACAACGAATTACAAAGTTTCCAAAATGACGAGAATTCTTCCCTTGTCTTTTAACGTGTGCCATCTCTAGTATCAGCCACTGAACTTATCTGTGATACTTCCACTGGCTCTCCCAGACCATTTGTACCACATAATTTTCGTAGGACCATATTTGAGCATTTTCACAGCTTAGCTCACCCTGGTGTTGCAGCATCTTTCCAACTCATCGCATCCAGATATGTTTGGCCAAACTTGCGGAAAGCAGTGAAAGATTGGGTCTAGAATTGTATTGCTTGTCAACGTTCAAAAGTGCACAGACACACGAAGACACCTCTGGGCACTTTCGCCTTACCTGATGCAAGATTTTCACACATTCATGTGGATTTGATAGGTCCTTTACCATCATCAGAAGGAAAATCTTTTTGCTTAACAATTGTCGATCGATTCACTAGGTGGCCAGAAGCAGTAGCTATAGAGAACATTACTGCAGAAACAGTTTCTCGTGCCATTTTTGACACTTGGATCTCTAGATTTGGTTGCCCAGTTTACCTAACGACTGACTAAGGCCGACAATTTGAAGCTGCTCTTTTCAAAGAATTAACGAAATTCCTGGGCACAAACCACATCAGGACCACATCATACCACCCACAAGCAAACGGTTTAGTGGAACGTTTACATAGAGTGCTAAAGAGCGCCTTAATGGCTCATGAGAATATCAAGTGGACTGAGACTCTACCTGCAGTTCTTCTTGGTTTGCGAGTAGCTGTGAAACCCGACATCAATGCTTCAAGTGCAGAATTAGTGTATGGTGTTTCCCTCAGATTACCAGCCGAGATATGCACTGACACATCTTCAATGCCACTAAACTACGGATTTGTGCAACAGTTGAAAAACCAAATGAATCATTTAAAACCCTTGTCAACATCCATTCATGGATTTTCAAAAATTTTTGTGCACCTAAATTGGATGACTGTTCTCATGCGTTCCTCCGTGTTGACAAAGTTTCCCCATCATTGTCTCAGCCTTACACAGGGCCACACGAAGTCCTATCAAGGAATGACAAACACATAACCATTAATATAAATGGAAAGAAAAGTTGTGTATCACTTGATAGAGTAAAACCAGCATTTGTGTTCAAGGATTTGCCCGATACCATTCCTGATCCTATCATTAGTGCAGAATCATCACATCGCCATCCAGTGACAACAAACATGCAAACTACCAAATCAGGTAGACGGGTAAGATTTCCTCAGAGACTAATAACTGAAATTAAATAAACTATTCAAGTACCAGATGGACATATATATATTTTTCTAGGGAAATTTGTTTGACTTTTCATATCTTATGATTTTCATACCTTTTCATATTATGTATATTTATGTAATGTAATCTCAAATATCTGTATGCATATTATATTTTCTTACAACGTAATTTCAAGCATATGTGTATATATAATTTCCTTTTCAATGTAATTTTCAAGCATATTTCAAATAATTGTATTTGAGATTGTTTGCTCATGAGCATGTCATATATCGTTCTTTCGATTCTCTCCATCACTGGGGGGATACTATTGTAGCATATCCTATATTTTAACTCACTAGATGGTAGCACCTTACAATGAAGTGTACATCTAGAATAGTACTAGTTTTCTCCGCTAGGGTTGCAGTATATATACGTTGTGCTCATGGGTAATCTCTCTCTCTCTCTCTACTAGAGTGTTAAGCACGCAGATGATTTATAACATGTGTCTACAATAAAGTTAAAGTTGTTAAGTTTTATCCGATTGCATCCTGATTGAACATTAACGCAACATATCCTTCAATACTATAAATTCGTTTACCTGTATTAAAGTAAAACATAAAACATTAATAAAATGTAAATAAAATTCTCAGTGTAGAACCATTTTTTTTTATTTGACCAGCTGATTCGTCCCAATAACGACAAAATACTTAATTAAACAATAAATAAACAAAAATACTACTTTAAATTAAAAAAAAATAGACATTTTATGAGGAGATATACAAAATAGGTGTGCTTACTCAGAAAATATCTAATATATATTATAAATGCGAAAGTTTGTGAAAATCTTTGTTGGTCTTTCACGCAAAAACTACTGAATGGATTTTAATAAAACTTTACAGTAATATAGCTTATACATCAGAATAGCACATAGGCTATAATTTATAGCATAGACTATAATTTATAAAGATATTGTATGAAGTGTCCAAAATATAACGATATTTGTCAAGTAAGTAGGAAAAAATTCTGTCATCTGCTAGCAATTCTGGCATGCGCTGAAAAAACAAAACAAAAAAACACGTCTGCATATATCTATCTTTTGTTTGTGAAAAACCATTTTTGTTTTGGCTACGCAAGGTGCTCGCTTCTAATTAATTCCTCTGATATAATGCCTATTTTTTTTATTTCAGAATCAAACTAAGTTTGGAAGGGAGAGGTTGTTATAAATCTCTCTTTATTTTAATGTTTTTTTAAACATTTTATTATGTATATTTGGTAGTAAGAAATTGATCTTTTTTCCAAATAAATGCTTTTATCAGTTCTGATACTTAAAATAAATAAACTTTCTCTTTCACACTGCATCATTTGGGACAAATTTTCAAAATTTGTTTGTGGTTAGTAGTTAATTATAACACTATAATTTAGAAAAAGCCGATTCTGCTGTAAAGGCGGTGCAGGCGGTTGCAGGCGGTTGCAGGCGGTTGTAGGCGGTTGCAGGCGGTTGCAGGCGGTTGTAGGCGGTTGTAGGCGGTTGTTGTAGGCGGTTGTAGGCGGTTGTAGGCGGTTGTAGGCGGTTGAGGCGGTTGCAGGCGGTTGAGGCGGTTTCGGCGGTCCTACGGCAGTGCAGAGTTGAGTTGTTTTCCTACTGACGAGTTGAGTTGTTTTCTCCTGTTGAGTTGAGTTGTTTCGTTCCTACTGACGAGTTGAGTTGTTTCGTTCCTGCTGCCGAGTTGAGTTGTTCGTTCCTGCTGCCGAGTTGAGTTGTTTTCTCCT
Organism: Trichonephila clavipes; assembly: GCA_019973935.1. Lineage (NCBI taxonomy): Eukaryota > Metazoa > Arthropoda > Arachnida > Araneae > Nephilidae > Trichonephila > Trichonephila clavipes. The sequence goes on along the minus strand of BMAU01009921.1, from coordinate 367,508 downwards.
GTTGAGTTGTTTCGTTCATGTTACCGAGTTGAGTTGTTTTCTCCTGTTGAGTTGAGTTGTTTCGTTCCTACTGACGAGTTGAGTTGTTTTTCTCCTGCATTGGCTTTGGTTTTCGAGCTGAGGGGGCGAGTTGAATTGTTTTTTTTTTTTCTACAGCTAAGTTGAGTTGTTTTTAAAAAATGTGCACAAAAAATGGAAGTATGGGAATGTTAAACGTGCTCATGGCGCCACCTATTGATTAAAATGTACACTAATTATAGATTTTAAAATGATGGAAGTAAATAACGCTCAAATAAAAAAAAAAATCCAGATTCAAACTCACGGCCTCAGATCAAAATGTCTCCACAGGACAATAGTTTTCAGTTACGCTAACCATTATCCTATGAAGGCATACAGACCTGAAGAAAACTTATGTTTATAATCTCATGAATTTAATTTTGCAGGCGAAGCAGACGGCGACATGTTTTAAAATCATTTTCTTGATTAAAATGAAATAAAAAAATATTTAATTTATATTATTTTTTAATAATGTGTAAATTTTAATTCAGTATAATGATTACATACACACACAGTAAAGATACAAAGTAAATTGATTATTCAGAAAAATGTGCCGTAGTATACTCGTCATCAGCGTGAACCGGTTACGATTTAACTTGTTTTAGCTTGTCTGATCTTGATTCTACAAGACGGCGACTGAATTCTACGTCAGAAATTATCTCAATGCTTAGAGCGGATGAATACATTGCTTTCAACCACTCAGCGAACGCCGCTCAAGTGTAATTCGGTTGATATGCGTTAGACACTTATCACATTTTAGTTCACAATTCATTTCGTTTGTTAGTATTGCGGTGGGCTGTATTCAACAAGAAAAAAAAATATGGTGATGTCTGAAACACATAGTGAAAAACGAAAGTTTGGAAAAGCCGGGGAATCTTCTGTAAATAAGAAAGCCAGAAGAGAAGTTTCAAAAGTAAGTAACAACATTAAATAAATTTAATATGTAATTTTTATAATGTTTTTTACACATTTCTGATCTTTATTAATTTTGTTATATTATTTTCAGAAGTATGGAAAATTTACCGAGGATTGCATACCAGATGGAGTATTTCCAATTGGAGATGATGTTTTTGTCTTTGCAAGCACCTATTATGATTCCGCATCAGTACACATAAGACGTTTCAAGAAATATGGCAAAACATACTACCCAACTCCCGAGGGAATAACATTAGACCCACGGTGGATCGAATATATCATGCGTAAAAAGAAAGTGCCGGAATCACTGGAGGAATTACCAAGTGGACTTTTCCCTCCTGAACGACACATTCAAATAACTAGTGAGAACTTCATTGATTTTACTTTCAAGCGCATTAAATACAGTCCGGATAAAGAGCCCACTTTTAAAGAAATAACCATATCCCGAGAGCAGTGGGCTGAAATGATTAAAAATATGGTGCTATTGAAAATGCTGCTATAGACAATATGTTTCAGTGTATGGACTTTTTAACTGCATATAAAACCTTCTGCGAAGGCCCCATAGAAAATACATTACCTTCTTCTTTGGATGTTAGTCTGGGTCAACAATACTTGACGCAAATTTTGAAAAAATCTATTTGTAGCCTCCTGAACGAAAAAGGATTGAAACAGCCTCAGACTTTCGCTGAGGAGTTATGGGGAATCGCGAAGAAACATTTAATTCACATGTTTCATCACTTGAAGCTAATGAGATAGCTGATTGTTTTTATCATAATCTTTTTGAAAATGAACACTTTTTATTGTTAAAACCTGTACATTATGTAACTCAAGAATTTTTAAAAAATCTTCGCTTGGATATTATTTTAAGAGAAGTAAGAGACATGTTATGTCCACCTGATTGTTTTGAATACTATGAGGATTTTGTTTAAAGATTTTTATAAGATTCACACAATATTTTGTTTTTATAAATTTGAATAAAATTCTTTTTTTTTTATATGCTGAATTTGAGTTCTTATTATTTTTATTGTTTGTTAGTTTAACTTATGTTGAAATCGTTTCACATCTTAAAAATAAATAAGAGTATTTTTAAAGAAATTATCAAAGTATGTACAAGTGATATTTTAAATGTATTTCATATGAAAGTGAGAAAATTTATGCTCATGTTTTTATACATAAACTTTTTACCTTTCCCAAAAAGTATATAATAATATAACTATTCATTGTAATAGTCATTCAATCAAGTTCTTTTCATCGGTAACAATGCATCAAGATTTAGCAGCGTTTTACGAAAATCCTGAAGTTCCAAATAGCTTCGGGGGTGTGGAAGCATTACATCGCTCTGTAAAAGGGAAATATAGTAAAAAAGATGTGAAACATTGGTTATCGCAGAAAGATGCTTACACTCTTCATAAACCGGTTCGACATAAGTTTCAGCGGAATCGAGTGTTTGTAAGTGATATTGATCGTCAGTTTCAAGCGGATTTAGTCGATATGCAATCTTTAGCAGAATTTAATAAAGGGTATAAGTATTTGTTAACTTGCATTGATTTATTTTCAAAATTTGCTTGGGCAGTTCCTCTGAAAGATAAATTTGGAAAAAGTGTAAAGTCTGGGCTAGAAATTATTTTTAAAGAAAGGAAGCCTAAAGTGTTGCAAACAGATGCCGGTAAGGAGTTTTTAAATAAAATAGTTCAAAATTATTTAAAAAATCTGAATGTAAATTTTTTTTTTTTTACAAATAACGAAACAAAAGCTAGCATTGTTGAAAGGTTTAATCGGACATTAAAAACAAAAATGTGGAAATATTTCACTGAATTTAACACTAAAAATTACATCGACGTCATTGATAAATTAATACACAGTTATAATCACTCGTATCACCGTTCAATTAAAATGGAACCTGTTTCTGTAAGTAGACATAACCGAAAGCAGGTATTAAAAAATTTATACGGTGGTCTAAGAAATGAGAAACCTAAAGCCCCTAGATTTAAAATTGGTGATGTTGTACGCATTAATAAACAAAAACTTCACTTTGAAAAAGGATACGAACAAAACTGGAGAAGAGAACTTTTCATAGTTTTTGAAATCGTGCAAAGAATTCCGATTGTTTATAGATTAAAAGATTTACAAGGTGAAGAGATTAAAGGTACTTATTACGAAGCAGAATTACAAAAAGTTGTCGACTCTGGTTTCTACCCTGTAGAGAATGTTATCAAACAAAGAAAAAGAGGAGGAATCACTGAATATTTTGTTAAATTTTTAGGCTATCCTGAAAAATTTAATGAATGGGTGACTGATATTCAAAAAGTATAAATAGTTAAACTTTTTTATTGCCAACTCATTTTCAAAATGTCTTTCTACGTAACATTACCTTCTGATAGTTCTATGCATTTCTTTCCAGAAAACAAAATATCTCATTTCAAAACTCAATTACCCTCTCCTGTTTGTTTAAAGGGTGAATGGGAAGTGGGATTGTCTGAAATAATCTACCCTCATTCTTTTCCTTTCGGTATCACACAAAATGAAATTTATAGAATTAAGTGACTCGTAGTATAAATAGCAACATCATTCATAAAATTATTTAGTTTAATCATGGATTCTCTCAAATTAGTTCATCCATTTACTTTAATCTTGGCTGGGCCATCTGGTAGCGGTAAAAGTCAGTTCGTTAAAAAATTAATCGAAAATAAAATGATTAAACCCTTTCCTAAAAATATAATTTGGTGTTATGGAGTTTACCAAGCGTTGTATGAAGAAATGCCGAATATTTCCTTTCATGAAGGTATCCCCTCTAATTTGCACCAGTATTCGGATGCGTTAATTGTTATAGACGATCTTATGGGAGAGTTAGGAAATGATCCCCAATTAACAAAATTATTTGTAAAATTTTCGCATCACAGAAATTTAAGTATAATTTTTGTGGTACAGAATATTTTTCATAAAGGGAAAGAAATTAGAGAAATTTCCTTAAACGCTCATTATCTTGTATTATTTAAGAATCGAAGAGATCAATCCCAAATTACACATTTAGGTCGCCAATTGTATCCTCGTAAAGTGAAATTTTTTCAAGAATGTTACGCAGATGCCACATCAAAACCGTACGGATACTTACTTATTGATTTAAAACCTGAAACTGATGAATCCTTGCGTGTGCGCACAGGTATGTTTCCTGGAGATGTTTTTATGTATATCAACCTCGATGACCCATTACTTTGAAGCATATAAATAGATTCAAATTGTTCAATGAATATTCAATAGTTCACAAGATGCCGGTGTGTTCTGAACAAACTTTAGAGCTCTTAAAACTAATTTCTAAAACAAAACACCCAAAATCTATTTTGAAAAAGTGTTCAAAGAAAGAAATAAAAACTTTGTGCGAGTGTGTGCTGAATGTTTTATGTGGTAACATATCATTGACTAAAATTAAAAAAAATCGTTTATCTCCCTATAAAAAGCTTAAGAAAACTTTCTAACAAAAAAACACCTCTTTACGAGAAAAAGAAAATTTTAATTCAAAAAGGAGAAGGATTCTTAAATATTTTATTGCCTGCAGCTATTTCAGTCATCAGTTCTTTAATTCAAAATGGAATTTAGCAAAAAATTTGTACTGGTACCCGAAGAAAGAGTTCAAGTAACGGAACACTTATCGGAACTTGATCAACGCATGAAATTCATTCTCCATAATAAGGATTTAACGGAAGAAGAAAAAACAATTCTCTATTTACAAGTTTTACAAAAATATACGCACTTTTCTAACGAAAATCGAAGAGAGTCTGAACCAGTTCCAAATGCAGCATCTCTATCAGAAAATCAAGAAACGGAATCATTAAAAGAAAATCTAAAAGAGTCAGTAGTAAAGACGGAAAAAGAAGTGTTTGAGGATGAAATTTTTAGAATTGTTCCAGCTAGGTATAAAGAAAAAGCAAAAAATATTTTCCAGTTTTTAAAGCTTCAAGAATCTTTCAGTTGGAATTCTGATGGTGAAATTATTTACAAAAACACTGTTATTCCAGGAAGCAATATTGCATTCCTCGTGAATGATTTTCTACGGAATCGAAAATCAGCACCTGAAGGAAGATATGTATTTTTAAGAGCTTTGAATGATGTAAATTTACCGAAAAATCTAGATGTAAATAAAAAATTGTATCAGAATAACAAAATTATTAAGAAACCAATAATGTATGCTCGCAGAAATGCATGGTTGAAACTTTGAAATAAATGATACTCATTTGATTAAAAAAAAATTGTCTCAGTTGTCTCTTTATGATTTGAACAGTTTTCTTTTGCTGAAGAAAATATACTTATTTGATAAAATTTAAAAGTTTCAAATATATAATTAAATAAAATTATATTAATCTTTTTGGGTGAAAAATTTATCATAGAAAAAAAAAAAAATTTTTTTTTTTTTTGAGAGAAAAAAGAAATTTAACATAGAAAAATATTAATTTTTTTTTTTTAGAAGAAAAAAAATTATCATAAGAAAATAAATAGAAAATAGAAAAAAAATTAAAGAAAATAAAAGACACACACATATTTAGTTTCATTCCATTTTTTTATTTTCTAAATACAAATCTTACACCATATCGTTTCTTTACAAATTGATACATTTGAAAATCATTTATATACAATTGATTCAAAATATAATGCATAGAATAGCCTTGGCTGCGTTTGAATAAAAAGTAAATACAGTATTGCCCACAAACATTAGATGTTGGTGATTGAAACACTTTAGAATTCCATAATACATCTAAATAGGTAGTAGTACTAATGTTATAGAATACAGGAGGTTGTCCAAACGAGTCATAAAATTCTAATTCTCTTTTATCATTTACAAATAATGCTAACCAGTGTGTTCCAGGTTGTGATGAGTCATCAGAATTCACAATAGCACACATGTTTTCTTCCAGAGGAGGGAGCGTATCTCTAGAATAAACACCTTGAAAATAGGGGGACGTTGTCTTCTCTTGAGATAAAACTGTATACATTTGCATTCCATCCATTCTTTAATTTCCGAAATCATACAAGATATTTCTCGATTTGTTTATTTCGATTAAATTTTCAAACTCGGCAAAAACGATAACACATACGGTTTGTTCTAAAGATTTGCTGAATTTTAATTCTAATCGCAAATTGCTATGTTTTATCAGACTTAAATGTTCTCCTGAAGAACATAAATCCGGTGAGAGGTTAAATCCAAACAATGTATTTGAATCTTTATATTCTTTTCTAGAAATAAATATACCTCTGTCTTGACCCATTCGATCTGTCCCAACAAATAGAGTTTGATAGGCCCGTATGTATTGATCTTTAGAAAAATCGAGTTCTAATGGATTGTGAGGCACTGGTTGTCCATCCACATACACTCCAATAAAATTTAAATTAAAATGTTTAAACTCATAAGGAGATTTTGAAAATGCTCCGTGAAAAGCTTCATTATCTACACATCCTACAAAAAGTTTTTTTGGCATTTGGCCTGAAAATATGTTATCTTGAATAAAAGACATGCTTCCTTTAGGAATCGAATACACCTTGCACAGAACTCGGTTAATGGGGTATTTTGCGCTTGTTTTTTCCAGTGCTTTCGCATGACCAAGAATAACTCCAGGATTCACACGAACTTTTCGTATGAATAAAGAAACATGATCCAAAACAACTTTAAATCCCTCAGATCCTTGTAAGCAAAATTCGGGCTTGCTTCGTATTAATTTTATTTTCAAATCCACTAAATTGAGTAAAAGACGATCTTGATGAAATAAATCCGAATGTATACAACCAATCATGTCTACAGTGGCACTTTCTTTAAAAAATTCGGTTCTTTTCTTGAGACCATCATCAGAATCCTTGTAAAATAGTTCAGCCGTTAACTGGGAAGTTTTGCTGTCATATCCATGGTTTAAGAGAGTTTCAATATAAGATCGATAGGGATATGTATTACTGGAATTGGAAACCACGCGATCATTTAAGGATACATCTACTTGAGAAAATAGTGAATGTAGAAATAAATTCACAGGTCCTATAGTATCATCTTTAGTAATAGGCGTATTGTCCACTTTTACTATTTTCGCTTTTACGTATAATTGTGTTTGACTGAGATCTATGTAATCTTCTGCACTTCCGGAAATGTGAAATTCTACAGGTGCATTATCGAAAACGTTAGAAAGAGGATGAAATTGTTTCCACTGCCCATCTTGAATAACTGTTTGAGTTCCTGGTAAGTTGAAAAGTTCCAATTCAGATTTAACACATTCAGGAGAATCTTTAAGAATAAATGCCATTTTTACGAGTCGAAAATGTCACGTACACTCACTTTACGTGCTTTGGATGAAATGAATTTTTCTGTTTCTTACGCTTTCTTTTATACTGTCCTTTTCCTACCATAGACTGAACTCTATCAATAGCTTTCTGAGCTAATTTTTTCCACTTTCTTTGCTTCTTGTTTTTACAGCTTCTTTAAAATTTTCTCCTGACAATACATCAGAGGCAACACGACTCCCTGTCATTAATACTTCTTTTCCAATAGTTTTACCTCCTTTTACTAAAAAGGTAAAGCTGCTCTAAACAATCGACGAAATATTCCTCCGATTCCATAACCCTTTTGAAAATTAATGCCCTTGTAATGAGTCAAACCCGAACCTATTTGACCTGCATAATGGTCTTCAAATCTTTTAGTACAGCAAACGTATGGTACACTCATCTTGGTCTTTTATCTCCAAATGAGGGTATGAGAAATGTATTGCTTTATTTATAGTATTTGCCTCATGCGAAAATGAAGCACTATGATCACTTTACCTCTTTCAAAGGGAACAAAATCACCAGAATTGAGTCTCAGTTCAGATTGAATAGTTTGAAACGAGTGTCTCACCAAAGGTAAGTATTGAGGTCTATCATAGTATTGACTAATCGTTTCCCCGTCTTTACCTTTAGTGCGAACGATTCGCAATAAAGGAGCCTGTGTATCCCCCACAATTTGGGGTGAAATTAGATCGGAGTAAACGTAAAAAACTGAAAAATTAGACCATGCATCAGCAACGAATTCGCTTTTCATGTTACCTATTATAATTGCATTGCGTTTGAATCCTAACAATTCGCCTAAATTCTCTAAGTGAAGGCTGCTACCTTGAACTGCATTAATTTTCACCCGTTTTGTTGCTTTATTGTAAATTATTGTGAACCGATTAGGATTTTTGGGTAAAGCAAGTTGTACGGCTGATATAATATCTAACATTGTTTCATAACAACCCACATCAATTGTTCGCTTAACAGTTGAAGAGATATTGCCGTCACCAGCTTTGTATAGAAAATAATTGTTAGTTTCATTTACGTTAAGCCAAGAATGAGGGTAGATTATTTCAGACAATCCCACTTCCCATTCACCCTTTAAACAAACAGGAGAGGGTAATTGAGTTTTGAAATGAGATATTTTGTTTTCTGGAAAGAAATGCATAGAACTATCAGAAGGTAATGTTACGTAGAAAGACATTTTGAAAATGAGTCGGCAATAAAAAAGTTTAACTATTTATACTTTTTGAATATCAGTCACCCAATCATTAAACTTTTCAGGATAGCCTAAAAATTTAACAAAATATTCAGTGATTCCTCCTCTTTTTCTTTGTTTGATAACATTCTCTACAGGGTAGAAACCAGAGTCGACAACTTTTTGTAATTCTGCTTCGTAATAAGTACCTTTAATCTCTTCACCTTGTAAATCTTTTAATCTATAAACAATCGGAATTCTTTGCACGATTTCAAAAACTATGAAAAGTTCTCTTCTCCAGTTTTGTTCGTATCCTTTTTCAAAGTGAAGTTTTTGTTTATTAATGCGTACAACATCACCGATTTTAAATCTAGGGGCTTTAGGTTTCTCATTTCTTAGACCACCGTATAAATTTTTTAATACCTGCTTTCGGTTATGTCTACTTACAGAAACAGGTTCCATTTTAATTGAACGGTGATACGAGTGATTATAACTGTGTATTATAATTTATCAATGACGTCGATGTAATTTTTAGTGTTAAATTCAGTGAAATATTTCCACATTTTTGTTTTTAATGTCCGATTAAACCTTTCAACAATGCTCGCTTTTGTTCCGTTATTTGTAAAAAAAAAATTTACATTCAGATTTTTTAAATAATTTTGAACTATTTTATTTAAAAACTCCTTACCGGCATCTGTTTGCAACACTTTAGGCTTCCTTTCTTTAAAAATAATTTCTAGCCCAGACTTTACACTTTTTCCAAATTTATCTTTCAGAGGAACTGCCCAAGCAAATTTTGAAAATAAATCAATGCAAGTTAACAAATACTTATACCCTTTATTAAATTCTGCTAAAGATTGCATATCGACTAAATCCGCTTGAAACTGACGATCAATATCACTTACAAACACTCGATTCCGCTGAAACTTAATTCGAACCGGTTTATGAAGAGTGTAAGCATCTTTCTGCGATAACCAATGTTTCACATCTTTTTTACTATATTTCCCTTTTACAGAGCGATGTAATGCTTCCACACCCCCGAAGCTATTTGGAACTTCAGGATTTTCGTAAAACGCTGCTAAATCTTGATGCATTGTTACCGATGAAAAGAACTTGATTGAATGACTATTACAATGAATAGTTATATTATTATATACTTTTTGGGAAAGGTAAAAAGTTTATGTATAAAAACATGAGCATAAATTTTCTCACTTTCATATGAAATACATTTAAAATATCACTTGTACATACTTTGATAATTTCTTTAAAAATACTCTTATTTATTTTTAAGATGTGAAACGATTTCAACATAAGTTAAACTAACAAACAATAAAAATAATAAGAACTCAAATTCAGCATATAAAAAAAAAAAAAAAAAGAATTTTATTCAAATTTATAAAAACAAAATATTGTGTGAATCTTATAAAAATCTTTAAACAAAATCCTCATAGTATTCAAAACAATCAGGTGGACATAACATGTCTCTTACTTCTCTTAAAATAATATCCAAGCGAAGATTTTTTAAAAATTCTTGAGTTACATAATGTACAGGTTTTAACAATAAAAAGTGTTCATTTTCAAAAAGATTATGATAAAAACAATCAGCTATCTCATTAGCTACAAGTGATGAAACATGTGAATTAAATGTTTCTTCGCGATTCCCCCATAACTCCTCAGCGAAAGTCTGAGGCTGTTTCAATCCTTTTTCGTTCAGGAGGCTACAAATAGATTTTTTTTTCAAAATTTGCGTCAAGTATTGTTGACCCAGACTAACATCCAAAGAAGAAGGTAATGTATTTTCTATGGGGCCTTCGCAGAAGGTTTTATATGCAGTTAAAAAGTCCATACACTGAAACATATTGTCTATAGCAGCATTTTCAATAGCACCATATTTTTTAATCATTTCAGCCCACTGCTCTCGGGATATGGTTATTTCTTTAAAAGTGGGCTCTTTATCCGGATTGTATTTAATGCGCTTGAAAGTAAAATCAATGAAGTTCTCACTAGTTATTTGAATGTGTCGTTCAGGAGGGAAAAGTCCACTTGGTAATTCCTCCAGTGATTCCGGCACTTTCTTTTACGCATGATATATTCGATCCACCGTGGGTCTAATGTTATTCCCTCGGGAGTTGGGTAGTATGTTTTGCCATATTTCTTGAAACGTCTTATGTGTACTGATGCGGAATCATAATAGGTGCTTGCAAAGACAAAAACATCATCTCCAATTGGAAATACTCCATCTGGTATGCAATCCTCGGTAAATTTTCCATACTTCTGAAAATAATATAACAAAATTAATAAAGATCAGAAATGTGTAAAAAACATTATAAAAATTACATATTAAATTTATTTAATGTTGTTACTTACTTTTGAAACTTCTCTTCTGGCTTTCTTATTTACAGAAGATTCCCCGGCTTTTCCAAACTTTCGTTTTTCACTATGTGTTTCAGACATCACCATATTTTTCTTGTTGAATACAGCCCACCGCAATACTAACAAACGAAATGAATTGTGAACTAAAATGTGATAAGTGTCTAACGCATATCAACCGAATTACACTTGAGCGGCGTTCGCTGAGTGGTTGAAAGCAATGTATTCATCCGCTCTAAGCATTGAGATAATTTCTGACGTAGAATTCAGTCGCCGTCTTGTAGAATCAAGATCAGACAAGCTAAAACAAGTTAAATCGTAACCGGTTCACGCTGATGACGAGTATACTACGGCACATTTTTCTGAATAATCAATTTACTTTGTATCTTTACTGTGTGTGTATGTAATCATTATACTGAATTAAAATTTACACATTATTAAAATAATAATATAAATTAAATATTTTTTATTTCATTTTAATCAAGAAAATGATTTTAAAACATGTCGCCGTCTGCTTCGCCTGCAAAATTAAATTCATGAGATTATAAACATAAGTTTTCTTCAGGTCTGTATGCCTTCATAGGATAATGGTTAGCGTAACTGAAAACTATTGTCCTGTGGAGACATTTTGATCTGAGGCCGTGAGTTTGAATCTGGATTTTTTTTAATTTGAGCGTTATTTACTTCCATCATTTTAAAATCTATAATTAGTGTACATTTTAATCAATAGGTGGCGCCATGAGCACGTTTAATATTCCCATACTTCCATTTTTTGTGCACATTTTTTTTTAAAAACAACTCAACTTAGCTGTAGAAAAAAAATTCAACTCGCCCCCTCAGCTCGAAAACCAAAGCCAATGCAGGAGAAAAACAACTCAACTCGTCAGTAGGAACGAAACAACTCAACTCAACAGGAGAAAACAACTCAACTCGGTAACATGAACGAAACAACTCAACAGGAGAAAACAACTCAACTCGGCAGCAGGAACGAACAACTCAACTCGGCAACAGGAACGAAACAACTCAACTCGTCAGTAGGAACGAAACAACTCAACTCAACAGGAGAAAACAACTCAACTCGTCAGTAGGAACGAAACAACTCAACTCTGCACTGCCGTCAACCGCCTACAACCGCCTGCAACCGCCTACAACCGCCTACAACCGCCTGCAACCGCCTACGACCGCCTGCAACCGCCTGCAACCGCCTGCACCGCCTGCAACCGCCTGCACCGCCTGCACCGCCTTTACAGCAGAATCGGCTTTTTCTACCTACTTCCCTTAATTTCAAATGTAGTGATCCAAAAAAAATATTATATGAAAAAAACTGCAGTAAATCATAATGCGGTTGGATAAAGTATTAAAGTGCATTTCTCCCCTACACGGCGGGTCTTACAAAGCTCTCATAAAGCTCGAGTTATGAAAGTAGCTAGGTATTTGCCAACTTAACTCTATCGTTAACATTTCGCTATGTTTTTTATTGAATCGTCATTATAATTTAATAAACGGCGTTGCTTGCGAATATTACAATTTTAACATAAAATAAATACTACAGAAAGTAATATTAATGTATTATACTTTAGATAAAAATTATTTACACTATTTTAAGCGTTCATTACACAAAACTTTTAACAATGTGTTTCTTTTGCTGAGATCAACTTAGGATGGTATTTTCAAAAATCGACCCTCAAGAGTGTTAATGGAGTTATAAATAAAAAAAATATCCTTTTTATCAGCTATATTAGATCTACATACTTAAAATTTAACCAAGGTGTTTTATTTCTCTTTTTTTTGTTTTGTTTTGCTGAGCTAAGCAAAAAAAGCTTTTTTTGTTTAATTTGCAATTCACGTAAAATTAACTCATTATAAACTTCTTTATCCTTCAATCTGTGTTGTTTAATTTTTCACTTCACCCGTGCGAAGAACGGGTATACCAGCTAGTAATCCAATAAAATAAAGTACTAAAGCATAAATCTCATGAAACGAAAAGTATATAAATCAGTCTGTCTTCACAACAAATAAATAAAGGAAATAAAATAATCAGACTGCCTTGTACTTAACTGTTTTTATGGCTTTCTGAAACGCAAATTTGTCAGTAGTTTAGGTGAAATCAGGGCCGATCCCAGGGTATCGGCCGCCCTCGTGGAAACACCTTATGTGCCGCCCCTCTAGAGAACTTTTCATATTTTGACTAATGTTTAACGTTTACGTTAAAAACTCATCTACTTACATAAGAATGAAAAGTAAACCACACATTAATAAGAACTTCAATTTTTGGCCAGGTAATGAGTTATAATTGCGACAAAATACTTTAGAAAAATAATAAACTGACAAAAACATAACCTTTAAAATAAAAATAAACAGTTAATAAGTATAAAGGCAAAACAACAGAATTTACTCAAAAAATACAATCTAATAAAAATAAGTAATTAGGGACAAATCTCTTGAAACGAAAAATATAAATCAGTCCCTCTACTAACACTAAGTAATATAAACTATACCTTAAAAAATCCGGTGTATAACGCATACTTTTAACTCAAACAATAAGACCGAAATTTACGGGTGCGCCTTATACTTTGTGACTAAACAGAACAATAAAACATTTCTAGAATAGTTTGAAATTTTTAAGATTAGTCAAAACTTTTTGACAAAGGCCACATATCCCAAAAGAAATCTAAAATTGTTGACAGACAAAAATAATTACAGAATCGGATAGATCATTTTTTTCGCCATGATATGGTATATATATTTTTTTTTAACAAAACAATGATATTTTCTACTTTTTATGATTTTTTTTAAATGAGTCAAAATTGATACGCTTTTATAAAAATGGTTTCTAAATCATTCCCTTTAGGTTTCCTTTCGAGTTAATGAATTGATATTTTATTCTAAACAAGTTCATGCTTTTCTCTTTTAGAATCAATTATAATAAAAAAAAATGAAAAAATCTTTTATTTTTGCGATTTTTCAAAAAATACTCAAAATTTCAATTAAATATTTAATAACTTCATTATTTATTAAAATAATCTAACGAAACTTTTTTTCCATATGTCGAATAGTATTATCCGTAATCTGGTCAAAAATTGAAAAAATAGATTTAAAATTAGGGCTTTTAAAGTTTCTTTTGTGTTTTTCGTCTACTAACCCTGAGCTAGCACCCCCTCTCCTTATTCAACAGCAGCTTTAACAAGCCTTTCCTCTTTTAGCTTTGCTATACATACTTTGTTATGTTTTTACGTTACCTAGAAGTCAAATTATAATCAATTTTATGAATTAAAAAAAAATAGGAAGTGAGTCTTTAATCTACCCGAAGTAGGCATTTAAATGGTTCAAAATCTGTCAAAAATTAGTTTAAGAAGAGTTTGTTGGATATACAATTTTAAAATACTTTTAAGGAAATAATACAAACAATCTATTGTTTTAAAATTTAGTGACAACACAACATTTCTTCCAATAGTTTGGCAATAAAAGATTCTGTTTATTAAATTTTTTCAATCGAATGGAATTTCTAAATCCAGTTTAAGAAGTGAGTTTTTAAATCATATATATGCTTTGGTGTAATTAACTTGAGTGTTGTGAAAGTGTTATACAGTGCTTCATTAATTTGTATTATAAGACTACAGTGGGCAGTAAAATTTTGTACAAACATGCCCTAAATTTCTACTGGCTCTAATGTAACTTGGAACTAAAATCATATAAAAAAATTGGTGAAAAAAAAGTGAGTAGTTTTTAAAAAATAAAAAAATTTAAAAACGTTCCATGCGTTTTGATTTTTTTTTAAATTTCATATTTTCACCTGATTTAACTTCTTTAAGCAATTCTTTACAAATGTATGCATGCAATGTAATGTTTTATATGATAATTTATAAAATATGGGTAAACGCAAATTTTTATATAAAAATTTCAAGAATTTTATTGATTTCCTATACATAAAAAATTTTAATTTCTTCTTTCACCCTATCACTATTATTACCATGCATCCAAGAATTTATAACTATATATTAGATGAATACTTCCGGAAAGTTTGTTTTGTTATGATTCGACTAAAATTGCAACGCATGGAACATTTTGCAATTTTGTTTCGAGGCAAATTTTTGTGATTCTGAGAAAAAAAAACATCTTTTTTCATTTTAAGGGAAATTAACTTATTTTTTTTAAAAGAAAAAAAATTAAAGATATAAATATAAACTTGAAATTGAAAAACACTAATATCATACAAATATAAGGTAGATGCAGAATATATATAAGATTCCGCAATATTTATTGTTTTTCCTTTTATTGCATATTTCATACAATCAAATAATATTGCTCTACACTCATATTCTATGAATATATACAAAAATTGTTTCCGTTGGGAAGTATTCTGTGTGCAATTGCTACAATTTTTACTAATTCAATCCCATCTCTCAAATTGTATCATCTGATTACTTTTTTAAGATCAAGCTCCGATTTTTGTCGAATTAATTTTTTTTCTGTTACAAATTCTTTACGCATAGTAAGGAAAAATATAAGCACCCTCTCTTTCAACTAATTTCGAAGAAATTTCTGTACAAACTCTATTCCAATTTGAAACATTTTAAAGTTGCTTATTAGTTTTAATACTTCAAACATTTTCTGTAAAAAAAAAAAAGAAAGAAATTAAAGGTTCGTACTTGTGTAGTAGTCATGTCTAACTATGTCAAGAACTTTCTTTAACAAATTCTTTTTTCCGACGTGTATAAATAACGTACGACAGCATCATTAGAAGCAAATTGACGAGCTCTATTGGACAGATATGATGACTTTCCACTCAGGAAAACAGTTCTGGAATAAGAACAGTTTTAAGCTCCGGTCATTAATCACACTTGCTCACAGAAAAAGTTCAAAAGAATTACATAAGCAGAAGTTCCAGGTTTTGATATTTTGAACAACTGAGATTGCCGACGACTGAGTCATTCCACTAAGAAAAGCATACAAAGCTTTTCAATGAGGTCGTTTAACGAGTAGGACCTTGGAATAAAAAGATTCAATATGAAAACATTGAATCTCTTTCAGCGTTTGTGTTTTAAAACTGAGATTTTGGAACCAAATTCTGAGTTTTATCTTAGGAAAATTTAGTTGTCTTGTAATGAAGCAACAAAACTCTTACATAATTGATCTGCGTAAAAGTTTATATAAAATATTGCTCTGTAAGGGTCGTGGACATGCATAACCACCCCCTCATTTTATATCTGTCGCAGGAAAATGATGGAATTTGGAATTTTATCAAATCCCTAAGGGATACTATCAATTGGCGGGAGATGTTAAAATGATGTCTCTTGAAGGTCATTTCTCTGATAAAAGTAAGGAATTTGAACAAATCCTTGACATGTTTCAGTGAAATGATGAAATAATATTGTCAAGAGTTTAAAAGTGTTTATTTAACAAATATGGTGCATTATTAAACGTAGAAACAAGTAATACAACAATAGTCAATGAAGTACTAATCATTTATTCGAAACTAATTAACATATAATTAGAAAATTAGGCTGGTATTTTTTGACGTAATACATCTTTCCTTTCGGTTGCTTACGCACTAAAATATCAATCCCTATGTTAATCCTATGGTGCCATTTTTTTTAAAGATACGGGGTTGATATTTAGGGGATCGATAGTACTACCTGTATGGTTAGGAAGTACAAGGACTCGACCCCCCAGGTATCTCCCCCCCTCCTGTATAGCATTTTGCCAATGCAAATCCTGACTAGTTCATCATTTCCCTGAAACAGTTCAGGGATTTCATTAAATCATTTTCATCAGGGAAATGATCTTGAAGAGACGTTATTTTAACAACTCTCGTCAATTGATCATCTCCCTTAGGAATTTGATGAAATTCCTAATTTCGCCATTTCCCGGCGACATACTTATAATCAGTGACACTCACTGCTAATTATTTATGCTAATTATTTATTCAATAATTGGTTTTTTACTCTTTTTTTGTTCCCGAAAATCGACAAAATCAAAAAGAGCATGATACAAGAATGGTGAACTTTCGACCCTGGACACCCACCCACCCATCCTTTAAAAATTCCTGTGTGTGCTACTGTATACAATTCATATACGTTGCTAAAGAAAAGAAAGGAAAACATTTAAATTACACTCAGGAACATTGAAAATAGCGACCCAAGAAGGAAGCTAAGTACAATCGCGAAACTTTGCAAATAAGTACAGCGTAATGGGATATGCAAATGATCCAAGTTTTGTGCCAATACGCATGCTTATACACGCCTAGGCGGTGCTACAATCAGGAAGAGGGTACTATGTAAGCCAGCGCAAATTCGAAGATTCATAAACGTGACGATTACCCGCCGATTATAGGAAGACTTTGGTAAGCGAAACATGCCAGGTAAACGTGCTAGAAGATATTTCTCACAGTTAAGCGAGTTTGAGAGAGGCCTGATCATCGGGATGAAAACTACAGGCTGGTCGACGCGCCGTGTTGCTGGCCAGGTGGATCGTTCGGAGTGTGCCGTTAGAAATTGTTGGGAGCAATGGACACGAGAAGGTACTCACGCGCCGAAAACCGGGTCTGGAGTGACCAGGAAGACCACGAGGAGAGAGGATCGAAGGATTGTGCGGCAAGCACTTGTGGACCCCACAGTGACTCGTTCAACGATACGAGCAGATGTAGGCGTAGCAATTGTTCCACAAACAACTTCCAGACACCTTGCAGAAGCAAATCTTAAATCCAAGGGCCTTTTCCGTGCACTCCCTTTAACACCGGAACATCGGCAACTGTGTCTACAGTGGTGCCAAGCCAGATCAATGTGGAATGTCACAGATTGGCAAAAGGTTGTGTTTAGTGATGAATCCCGGTTTGTTTTGGGGACAGATGATAACCGTGTACGGGTGTGGAGGCACCCTGGTGAGCGGTACAATTTCCCCCACACTGTTCTACGTCACACTGCCCGCACAGCTGGTGTAATGGTCCGGGGGGCCCATAGCCTATGATAGCCGGTCCACTTTAATTGTGATGTGTGATGACGATTTAATTGTTACGCCGGCAGCTGAAAATATAATATCTGCAACAAAACTATTTGCCTTCCCCGCTAAAATACTCATCATAGAACCCGTGCTGCTATATATCTTGGAAGAGTGGATTTCAAAGAATATTCCTGCTAAGTATTGGTAGAATATTCCTTCTAAGTTGGTGTGGTGTGGTAGTTAGGAGAAGAGGGTGCCAGATCAGGTGTCGTCCAAGTCACTTGACCATGGTTCAAAATTACGTGGTCCGTTGCCAAAAGCCCTCACGTAGCTGAACAGTGCGACATCTATTTTTCCACAACATCTATTTTTTTTTATTTGTATTAAAAGAACAAGCGTTTTTACGGTATGCCTCTCTTTTATCTGTACAAACTTTCACTAAGATAAGCTATAAATTTGGGATATAATGAAGTAGCAATAACTTGGATCAACTAAAGTTACAATCAGTAAATACTACAGTTGTAGTTAATTCTAAATAGTAAAATACTGTAAAATTTTGATATCATGAAGTAACAATATCTGGAACCAATTGAAGTTATTATTAATAAGTATATTACAGTTGTAATAAATTTTAAATAGTAAAATGTTTCACAAATCATTGTGTTAACTTAATTCTAGTTGCAAAGGCTTTAATACCCCTTTAAGTTTCAGTACGTAAGATAGTGTCAAATCTGTACAAAGTTTACTATTAAAAGCCAATGAAATTGGGTTTTTTTTTAGTTTGGTTCTACTTTTTTTAATTTCTAAGATGATTTTCACAAGTTCTTATATTTGATAGCTGGATATTTTTGCTAATGAAGTTGTGTTAAATTAAGGCATTATAGAGAATTATAATACAAGTAATCTTTGAACTCGGTGTAGCAATGTAACATAACAAAAAATTCAAATGTTAAATTCATTATAATAAAATTCGCCGTAGAATCCAGCGGATTATTCATGCTAAGTTCTGAATTCTTTACAATTTTCTTTAAATCATATTATTCTTGCAAAACAATTGTAATTTAGTGAAAATTTTACTTTTTTCCCCACTAATTTTTTAAAAGTGATTCTAAAAATAATTTCTGCATTTGAACTAAATAAAAAGTGTGAGAAAGAGAGAGGGCAACTTAGTGGATAAAAATCGACAGAAACTATGTTAATTTGGTTAATTAAAAATGAAAAATTAATTAGTACTTATAATTAATCTGTCAATAAACAAATACTGTAGTTGTTATAAATTCAGTTATTGTGAATTTAAAAAATTATGCTACTTATATATAGATTGTGATAACTATGCAATCATAATCCTTAAATAACACTATTCTTAATATCAAGAAATTCTTGTATTGTAAATTTACTAAATGTAAAGTGTACCAGTTTTGATGTCATCATTTGAATGCAGTTCAAAATTCTGTTTTGAAATTTTCATACTTCATGATTTTTACATTAATTTTTTTTAGGACATTCTATAAAATTTGCATATCTTTCCTATCACTAGACCTTGTATAATTCATTTCAAAACTGTCATCACCAAAATTCGAAAATAACTATAAAAAATGTCCTTTCTTGGGAATCATATTTAATCTACACATTAAATAAAATTTTTGATATATACAAAAGTCACAATCTAAAAGGTCAAAATCTGTTGAATTCGTAATCTTTCCCCTCACTTTCATTACCCGTCACAAAAATGACACAAACTTAAAAAAATAAAAATAAATAAAAATCACGGAAATCTCCACTCTCCCCTAATAGACACGTGATTACTTTCGGAAATTCGAGAATATGTTTCTCTTAATCTAGAAAAATTATTTCATTTTTTCCTCAGCCCTGCATCTGTCTTAACTATTGGACATTTATAAGCCTCCCCTCCTAGAAGTGACATAAACTAATTTTGATATATAGTCCAGTTTGAGTCGCATTCTCTATCGTGGGCATCTCTCATCGTCTCTATCGCATATGCTATGGTAAAAAGAAAGAAATCTCCCAAAAAACATTCCAGAAAGGGGCTTTTTGTTTCGCCCTATCTCCCTCCGGGCTGGAACATTTTACTTTTTAAGTCTTTTAAGACCGGCATAATAAGATTTTCTGATTAAAATGGAGCAGATTCTCGCAAAGCAGCAGGCGCCGTGTCTCCGCCAATAGAGTCATTTTT
Source organism: Trichonephila clavipes (assembly GCA_019973935.1). Classification (NCBI taxonomy): domain Eukaryota; kingdom Metazoa; phylum Arthropoda; class Arachnida; order Araneae; family Nephilidae; genus Trichonephila; species Trichonephila clavipes. The sequence continues at coordinate 347,559 of BMAU01009921.1, read as the reverse complement.
CAAAGACTGGCGAGAGTTAATTCTAATGGCATGAATGAACCTGTGTTCATTCGACAATGGCAACTTCCAGTTTTGTGTTGCTGTTTCAAACGGAAGCGTCGAGCTCTCTCAAAAGACACCCCCTTTACTCTACGCATGCAGCACACATACATACACACAGTCAGTCGTCTCTTTTGTACAGAAAGTAGTGTACAATATTGTGATTAATGCAATCTTGCCGCAACAAATGTGCCTCTGCGACAGAAAACAAGAAATAGGAACCGCTTCTCTATCCCCTCCCCCCTGCATTGCTTCATAAATAAAACCGCAGAAAACGTGAGAACAATAAATTGTCTGTCGACGTTTTGAAGATGGAAGACCACGATAATAAATTAATACCTTGTTTTGGGGGACACTTCGCGCGTACGCTCCGTTACTTGTGCCTTTCTTTCCCTTCGTTAAAAAGGAACGGGAAAAAAGGGAAATAAAAAAGGGTTTTTGCGTGTGGAGCAAAAATGAAAGCACATTTTAGAGAGCATGGAATTCTCATTCAGCAGTAATGAGCAGAATTCCCCCTCATACTTTTTCTTGTACTTTATTTTAGAAAATCGAAAATGTGTTTAAATGTTTGCTTCTGGTATTTCTAATATTTTCTTGTTTTGCGAAGAAAAGTTGGAAAGGAAAAATGCTTAACCTCGTTAGTCACGTTAAATTTCGTTATTTTATTTTATTTTTTCCCTCTTTTTCTAGAGAACAGAGATCTTTCGCGAGTAATTGAAAATTAATACTTGATTTTTCTTTCTCTGTAAGTTTTTAGATAAATTTAGATAATTTTTTTTCGTTATTTTCTTTATGTATAGGAACAAGGAAATACTAAAGTATTAGAGTACAAATTAAGTTCTCTCTCCGTTTTCTATTGTATATATTAGCTTTTCGTGGAATGTGTGGAATGGTTTTAATTATAAGTTCTAATTAATTTTTCATTTAATTAACCAAATTAACATAGTTTCTGTCGATTTTTATCCACTAAGTTGCCTTTATCCACTAAGTACTCTTTCTCTCACTTTTTATTTAGTTCAAATGTAGAACTTATTTTTAGAATCACTTTTAAAAAATTAGTGGGGAAAAAAGTAAAATTTTCACTAAATTACAATTGTTTTGCAAGAATAATATGATTTAAAGAAAATTGTAAAGAATTCAGAACTTAGCATGAATAATCCGCTGGATTCTACGACGAATTTTATTTTAATGCATTTAACATTTGAATTTTTTGTTATGTTACATTGCTACACCAAGTTCAAAGATTACTTGTATTATAATTCTCTATAATGCCTTAATTTAACACAACTTCATTAGCAAAAATATCCAGCTATCAAATATAAGAACTTGTGAAAATCATCTTAGAAATTAAAAAAAGTAGAACCAAACAAAAAAAACCCAATTTCGTTGGCTTTTAATAGTAAATTTTGTACAGATTTGACACTATCTTACGTACTGAAACTTAAAGGGGTATTACAGCCTTTGCAACTAGAATTAAGTTAACACAATGATTTGTGAAACATTTTACTATTTAAAATTTATCACAACTGTAATACTTATTAATAATAACTTCAATTGGTTCCAGATATTGTTACTTCATGATATCCAAATTTTACAGTATTTTACTATTTAGAATTAACTACAACTGTAGTATTTACTGATTGTAACTTTAGTTGATCCAAGTTATTGTGCTACTTCATTATATCCCAAATTTATAGCTTATCTTAGTGAAAGTTTGTACAGATAAAAGAGAGGTATACCGTAAAAACGCTTGTTCTTTTAATACAAATAAAAAAAAAATAGATGTGGATATAAGTATATTGATTAATTAAATTTCAAAATAGGTTAATAACACAAAAAATGATGCTAAAACATCCCAAAAAGATCTTAATTTCCAGAAAAGCACTTTTAAATTTTCTTTTCGATTCATTGTATGATGACATAACTTTATTTTGATTATACTGTATTTTTTTGAAAGAAAAGATTAAAAAATAAAACCGATTAAAGTTAATATAGTTAAACTACTCATCTTTTATGTATGGGGAGGAATGTAAAATTAATTTAACTTTTTTTTTTATTAAACCTAAGATTTTCTTTCCGTTTCACATGTGTTAAAAAATTCAAAGCCGACTGGGGAAAAAAGGGAAATAATTTCTTGCAATCGAGTAAAACGTAGAAAAAATGTCACGTGACATTTGACACGCGACCATTTGTTCTATTTTCCGATGAGTCTTTACTCTTCTACGAAAAAAAAACAAACAAACATACAAATAAGAAGAAAAAAGTAATGAACTCTTGTTTCTGCATTTTTTCCATTAGAAATCATTTTTGTTTAAAATAAATTCAATTTTTCAAAAATGAATTTATCAGTTGTGAAATTTATGGTAATTTACTGTGAATTATAAGAATTGAATGGATGTTAAGTTCTTAAATAAAATGCATTATAAAGCTAATTTTAGGGTTATACTCGTATTCTTTTGCTCTTATTCAAAAAAGTTGCAGTAGCCTATTGGTTACGATCACGAACTCATGGTCATCGTGTCATGATTTTGAGTCATAGTGCCACTGAAGACCCGCCGTGTAGAGGTGTTTGTGCACGTAAAATCTGTCGAGGCTCAATGTCCTCCCGTTGGTGTGGTTTCAAAGATTTCATAAGGAGTGTCAGCTCAAGTTTCGTCCTCGACAATAGCCCTTGTATTGCTTTATAGTTCCGCGCTCAGAAGCACTCACTCACTCTTTCAAACTCACTCACTCTTATTCAAACCCACTCACTCTTATTCAAACCCACTCACTCTTATTCAAACCCACACAATAAAAATAAATATTATAAGGCAAAGCTATTAAAAACTATTGGACTAAAACTGTAAATAACTATTAACCTAAAACTTTATTTAACCCAACCATCGCTTCTAAGCAAATGATCAGAATAAAAAATGAAATAGAAGCTCAGAAACAACTTAATAACTCTTCCAACATACATACAGAAAGCAAAAAGTAAAAAAAAAAAAGATGATGTCACTGTTTTTAAAGCATTCTTTTTAACTAGTGACTAAAAGGAATGATTAAAAACACTCAAATATATATCACAGAATTCCATGATAACTAGCAACATTCTATAAAAAAAAACCCTTTATTTAAAATCTTTAAATATTTTGTGCAAAAGCATCGAATTCTAAAGAGGGAAACAAGTAACAAATTTTTTGCATAAAATTCAAGCAATGAAATTAAATTTATGTGATTCATTTTCCTCTTCATTTCATATTATTAAATAAATTTATCAATGTCTTTATTTGACAAAATTATACTAAAAAACACCCAAGGAGGGACCCAAGCTTCGAAGGCCCCAGCATGCGAAGTAAAATAGCCTAAACCAGGGGTACTCAGCCTTTTTTTCAACCCCATACATATGTTACCTATATCACGCGGGCCGCAACGTGCGAATTAATGGAGGGGGGCGGGGCAGAAATGCTTTAAGAGCAAAAAAACATAGAAAATTTAAAATGTGGAAATTGATCAAAATATTAAAAAACTCCCCTATTTTACTTTTTTTAATTATTATTTTTTATATATATTTTTTTATTTTTGTCACTGAATTTTTCTAAATTGGAAGCATTTAAGAATCACCGTTTCACAATTCCTACATCAGTAAATGGTTTCAAATGATTACCGATTATATGTTTCATAGGGTGCCTTTGTCATCACCACTGATTACTGATTACTATTACCACTGATAAAACACTTTGTTGCCACTGTGAAGATTATTCAAGAAAGCCTATTCATTATCTCTTGAAAGAGATTTTCGAGAAAAAGTGTCATTGAACTATTCCTGTTTATTGCTATTTTTGAAGTTAACTTCTTATGGCACGGTAGGGAGAAATTTACACGTTACGCGTTACCAGTTACGGTTAGCGATGAACGGAAGGTAGAAATGAATAAAGTTCCGAATCCCCCGTTTTAAAAAACACCATCTAATTCATACTATCTATCTCAGACAAAAAATAATTACAGAATCGGATAGATCATTTTTTTCGCCACGATATGGTATATTTTTTTTTAACAAAACAATGATATTTTCTACTTTTTATGATTCTTTTTTAAAATGAGTCAAAATTGATACGCTTTTATAAAAATGGTTTCTAAATCATTCCCTTTAGGTTTCCTTTCGAGTTAATGAATTGATATTTTATTCTAAACAAGTTCATGCTTTTTTCTTTTAGAATCAATTATAAAAAAAATGAAGAAATCTTTTATTTTTGCGATTTTTCAAAAAATACTCAAAATTTTAATTAAATATTTAATAACTTCATTATTTATAAAAATAATCTAACGAAATTTTTTTTCCATATGTAGAATAGTATTATCCGTAATCTGTTCAAAGATTGAAAAAATAGATTAAAAATTACGGCTTTTAAAATTTCTTTTGTGTTTTCCGTCTATTAGCCCTGAGCTAGCACCCACCCCCTCTCCTTATTCAACAGCAGCTTTAACAAGCCTTTCCTCTTTTAGCTTTGAGATACATACTTTGTTATGTTTTTAGGTTACCTAGAAGTCCAATTATAATCAATTTTATGAATTAAAAAAAACTTTCGTGCGTCAAAAATTATATAAGATGTCATTAATTGATACAAATGGAGTGCCTTATCAAACAGTTTATGTGAAAAATATTTATTACATGATTACTATAAATATTGATGTGACAGATTGGCAAATGGTGCAATTGGAAAGCTAGTTCATGTAGAAACAAATTATGAAGGATTAGTTAAGACAATATGGCTTGAGTTTCCAGATTTACCTCAAATAGGGAAAAAATTAAGACGCAAAGCAGCAGGTTAGGCGGCAGAAATTAACGTCAGTAGAATGGCTGTACCAATCGTACTGAGATCTTCCAATATTCCATTCAACAATAACAAAACAATGTTTGTTAAGCGTACGCACGTTCCGTTGGTGTATGCATGTGCTACAACAATTCATAAATCTCAAGGCAACACATACTCAGAAATTGTTTACGAATACGATCGACATCACTCTCAATCATTATTATACGTTGCTTTATCACGTGTAACGAGTATTGAATGATTATATATTACGACAAAAAATAATGATAAAACATTTTACCATTGTCGAAGACGATCGTCATCAACAATTGATTTGCAAGAGGAATTTAAACGACTTTCATTGAACAAACTACAAACTATCAATGAAGATTTGATTAATTTCATAACGAACAGACAAGGTTTATCGATTTTTACTTTTAATTGCCAAAGTCTTACAGCTCACGCTGTAGACTTACAAGATTCAGTAATAAGAAATTCAAATATTTTAGTTTTATCAGAAACTTGGTTGGGCAATGAAAGTGATATATCTGTTCCAAATTTCAACTGCATTGTGAAGTATAAACGACCAAATACGAGAGCAGGAGGAGTTGCGATATATCAAAATTCTAGCGATGCTGTTAACATTATAACTCCATCCATGGAATGTTCTGTCAGTCAATCCGATATTTATGGTACCATACAATCTTCAGTGGGGGATTTGTCCTAGGCTGAATGCGTAATAGATAATGGACAAAAATTTTTAATTGTATAGCAGTATATATATATTACTCCGAACAAAAAGTTGGATGACATTATCGAGTTCCTTCATCGATCATTATTACCATACACATCAAGAGATTCTGCTTTACTTAATAAAAATTATGATAAAATACCTATGATTTTAAGCGGAGATTTTATTGTCAATTTTGCTTTAGACAAATCTCTACAATTGATTGAATTTTTAAAAGACAATTTCACCTTATCTTTACAAAACAACAGAATAATATCAACGACAAAATCAAATACTGCGATTGACGCAGTCTTTTCGAGATACTTAAGCGATATTGAGTGCAAAACCTACATTTCTTACTTTAGTTACCTCAAGCCTTTGATAACAAAAATATGTACTGAAGCACCCATAAGCATAATCGAAATAGACTAATAATGATGATACTTTTCTCAAAATACATTCAATAAAAATTTTTTTAGTATTATGTGTTGAAAATGAAAATTTTGTCTATACTTATACCTTTTCCATCCTAATTATTTTTTTTAAATACAGTTTGAAATAATAATGATAATAATAAATTTGTTACTTTTATATATAAGATTACTTCAAAAAATAAAGCTTTATTATACAATTCAATACATGTAAGCCAAAGAAGTTAACTTCTAACGCGTGTTCACACTGATACACGCTTTCTTTTTTTAACTAAATTTATATCTTAATTACATTAAAAATACTCAAGATTATACAAGTCAAGTAAATCCTCATTGTGACTGCTAAATTTGAGAAGGTACTTTAAAACTTGTTTTTCCTGATGTAGGAAAAGATTCATTCCTCTTGTTGTTATTTTTTCCACCTTCATATGCATTTTGAAATGTTGACACCCTTGTACAAATTATTCTTCATCGATGTCTTTGGAGTAGCTTTGAGTCAAGTGTTTCGCCTATTTTGGGACTTCTTACTCCTTTTCATGAAAATTTCTAAATATTTCGAATGTTGTGCTGAGAGCTTCGTAACAATCACTTTTTTTTTGTTTAATTGCACTACAATACTGTCAATAATTGGTAAGAAAACTCCAGCTCGAAATCTCTCTTGGTTACATTCTCTCAAAATCTGGGTATCTTTTCTCATCTGAAAAATTTTCCTTTTTCAGATTTTTTCCTAGTTAGGCACATGCACATTAGCTAGTTGCAATGCTGTTGCCTCTTAATCATGAAAGCTGGATCTTTTTTCAGATAACAACAAAGCTAATGTCAGTAGCTACCTAGTAGTGCAAAGGAGATCAAACTCTTCCCTTAGCAGCATTTCACTGGTTAAGTCCACCCTATGTAAGATTTCGTCCCAAATCACCGTTGATTGGAAATAAAAATGATTTTATTTAGGTCCTTTTAATGATATACTTCAGATAAAAGAAATTTATATTTAATAAGAAACCGGTTTTATATCATCTAATTCATCATAGATTGTATTGGCTAGAAATTTCTTTTATAGTCTTTTGTAAATTATAAGGGTCTCTCTCACTCTCTCTCTCTCTATATATATATCTATACTCATGTCCATAAATTAAGGATAATGAAGTTCAGGCAAAGAAAGAGACAGAAGCAAAACAAATTTGACTTATTTGTAAAGTCTGTTTATCAAACAAAAGGTAAAGAGCAAAAAAGATGCTATATGTTTGACATAATTAATAAAAATTGCGATTTTTACTCCCTGGAGCAAATTTCAAAAAAGAACCTATTTACAAAAAACATTATAACATGGTTAGTGTGATGGTTAATACGGAGTATGTCTCCGGGACGATGCAATACAGGCCTTACAACGCCTAGGCATGCTGAGTATCAAATTATCAATCTGATCTTGGGGAATATTACACCACTCATCAAGCAATGCATTCCGAAGCTCCGGTAGACAGGTGGGAGAGGGTTGACGGGCTGCAATTCGTCGGCCAAGCATATCCCACAAATGCTCTATTGGATTCAAGTCCGGTGAGTATGCTAGCCAATCCATACGGGTGATATCCTCCGATTGAAGGCATTCGTCTACAATGTTTGCACGGTGAGGACGGGCGTTGTCATCCATAAACCGAAATTCAGCTCCCATGGCACCCCGAAACAAACGTACATGTTGTTCCAGAATGACATCCCGATAGATGTGGCCTGTCATCGTTACACTCTGAACATGCAGGTCAGTTCTGAAACCAAGAATAATTCCTCTCCAAACGAGCCATCCTGCACCACCGTAACGGTGTCGTTTCATGGTGTTCTCTTGGTGGTAACGGGTACCTGGCACTCTCCATATTAGAGTCCGGCGAGAATCAGACTCCAAACTAAGCCTGGACTCGATGGAAAACATCACACAAGATCACTGTTGTGGTGTCCACAATGGTCTCTACTCCAGGTTAATCGCAGACGACAGTTGTGACAAATCTATACGGAACTTTATCACTAACCTTCTGCGTCGTCCTTTTTTAGGGAAATTTAATTCCCTACCTATTTCCAATCAACTCCAAAAAGCGGACAGGATTCCTTGTTATGCAGATTAGATAAAGTATTTAAGTTAAACGGAATAGTAAAGTTGGAGCAGTAGGAGAGAGAGATTGAAGCAGAAAGTTATAGTGAAGTTAAATTGAAGATTTCTTGTTGGATGATTTAATCTCAGATAAAAGTTGAGTTGAGCTGAATTGCAGTGTGGTAAATATTAGTCTTATTATTGTGAATGAAATTAAAATTAAATGTTCAATAATAACATTGAATATAAATATGGGATCTCTTATCGTGGTAATCTCTGCGTGATCGTTATTTAATTGTTAATTAATTGGATCATTAATTAATTAAGTTAATTTAAAGGATATTACCTTTAAAACCTCATAATACTAGTTTGATATATTTGTTAATAAGTCTTTGATTCTATTTGGATAAGATAAATAAATAAAGAAAGTTGTTTATAAAAATGGCTACTGGTTCTTACATGACTCCTATTTATTCTCGTTCTCAAAGTGAGGTCCTAGGAGATCATCACACAGTGAGTTGCGGTAAGTGGAATACATCTGACAGGCCTACGAGCATATAGACCAATGTGCCCTAAGCGTCTGTACATGGTCTGCCATGAAACTGTCGTACCGGTAGCTGAAAAGAGCTGACGAGACAGGTCTGATGCTGTGCTCCGTCTGTTTTTTTAGCAGTAACTGCCAAATACTGGTCTTCATGCGGCGTTGTAACTCGGGGCGACCTGTGCTGTAACATCTACTCTACCATCATCTTGTAATCGTTGCCAAAGCCTGGAGATGACACTCTGGGCGATTCCAAGTTCCTCGGATACTGCCAGCTGGGTACGTCCCCATTCCAGTCGTCCAATAATTCTACCACGTAAAAAATCATCCAAATGCTTCCTTTGTGTCATAACTATGCGGTTATTGCACTGAAAGGCTTTTAAAGCGCTTGTGAACAATTTTACTTCTTCGCCACCATTCCTTATATACCCCTCTCTTACACTCTCGTCATTGTGACGTACTATCCGCACCATCTGGTGGTTTCCCGTAAACTGCATATTCTTCTTCAAGATGTGTGTGATAATTCTACGGGTGAAACTATTATTTTAGAGTTCAATTTCTGAGTGATTCTGAATTATCCTTAATTTATGGACATGAGTGTATTACATATAATTTTCTTTGTAAATTTTCTTTTTACCCAGCCAATAGTTGTCCATTACAATCGAAAGTTGATAAATAAAGGTGGAGAAATATTAATGGACACATCATGCAACCTTTCTTGATTGTTTGTCGCGCGAGTGACAGGCAAAATGAAAAGTGACTGATTAATGGTGAGTCAAAAGAGAGAGTGATGAAAGAAAGAAGATGAAAGAAAAACGACCGCACTCTTTCTAAGAAATGTGTGATAACTCATTCCTCTGCAGACTTTCAGAAGTCTTGTACTTTAATGGTGCATAGAAAAAAAAGTTATAGAAAATGACTGTAGTCACTTATAATAAAGAATTGCCAAAAATAAGAAATGCTTTAAAAAAAGTTGGAAATGAATTTCTCCTTTAAAGCACACACACACTTTTTCTTTTTATATTTTTGGTGAAGTTTTAATGAAACACGCAGAACATAAATATTCTCGAATAATTTAAGCATGTATCTTGTTTTACTATATATATATATATATATATATATATATATATATATATATATATATATACTTATAAAGAGTGCTTTTTTTCCACGTATAGAAGTTTAAGTTGGCATTAATTTCCAAGATGGTGACCGATTTAACAGCTGCAAGTGATTTATTCTCAGTTTGGTTTGGCATTTCATCAAAACGATCATCAAGCAAGGCGTAGATTCATCGAATGGGCCCAAAACGAGATTGCCGTTGTTCCCGATTTTCATAAGCGAATTTTGTTTAGCGATGAAGCGCACTTCTGGTTGAATGGCTACGTCAACAAACAAAACTGCCGCATTTGGAGTGAAGCTAATCCACAAGTGTATATCGAAACACCGTAACATCCAGAAAAACTGACTGTTTGGTGCACTTTATGGGTTGGTGGAATCATTGGTCCGTACTTCTTCAAAAACGATGAAGGCCTCAACGTTACTGTCAACGTTACTAACTTTTTCATTCCTGAATTGAACAATCATGATGTCTAGGAGCTGTGGTGCCAACAAGACGGCGCAACATGTCACACAGCTCGTGTCACAATCGATTTATTGAAAGACACGTTTGGTGACCGCCTAATTTCACGTTTTGGACCTGTGAATTGGCCTCCAAGATCTTGTGATTTAATACCGCTAGACTATTTTCTGTGGGGCTATGTAAAGTCATTGGTCTATGCGGATAAGCCACAAACGCTTGACCATTTGGAAGACAACATTCGCCGTGTTATTGCCGATATACGGCCACAAATGTTGGAAAAAGTCATCGAAAATTGGACGTCCAGATTGGACTACATCCGAGCCAGCCGTGGCAGTCCTATGCCAGAAATCATATTTAAAATGTAATGCCACAAGATTATCTTTCGAATAAAAAAAAATTCATGTCAATCGAATAATACATCGTTGTTTTATTGCAATTTAAAGTTCTATACCTCTAAAAAAAAACACCCTTTATTAGTAAGGATTTAGTTTTGAAAGACATAGTACTGCCGCCCCACCGGTATAGTGGTTAGTGACGCTGACTGCGGTGCCGTAGGGTCTAGGTTCGAATCCCGAGTAAAACATGGATGTTTGTGTTATAATCCTTCTCTTCTTTGTGATGTGTGCTTCACGCCTACTTCTATGTAAGCCTCCGTATGATACTTTGGGGTGCACGGTGTTATAAAAGTTCTCAATAGAAAAAAAAAAACATGCTAATTAACAAGTATAAAATTATCTCCCGTGGAACCGGAGATAGTAAGCAATAGGATATTCGCAATTTAGTAGGAAGTATATATATATAAGGATAAAACGCGCGCGTTTTAATATTCTTTTATTATATTATGATAAAAGTTTAAGAAGTATTGCAAAATAAAGTTATTATCTATACTAATAAAAGAAAGAGTTTGTGTGTTTCAGCTGTACCGGCAAAACTAAGCAACCCAGAAGTCTGAAACTTGGCACGTGCAAGCTTTAAGTCATTATCCATAACACCTCGAAGAGTTTTTCTCGATATTCACTTAAGAATTTTTTTTAATTCAATTTTTAAACGATTTTTCAACTAAATGGAGATATGACGCGTCGTCAACTTTGCGAAAATTAATGTTTAGAGCAATTTTGGGGGATTTTAGCACATTTTATTGTAAATATATTTATTTATGTATTTATTCTTTTTTTTTTATTCTTTGTTGTGGAATTACATTTGTTTTTCGAAAAATTCGAATTAAAAATTTTTTTTTTCTAAATTTTATATTTTGTATTAGCAACTCAAGTATGATAATAGAAGATTGATGTCTTAAAATGTAAATCGTTTTGCATTCAACGCATTTTATCCTTTTGCGTAATTTAAGAAAAAGGATGTAATTTTAGAACAATTTTCAGTCTTAATGTTAATTCTATACGGGCAAGATGTACCATTAAAGTGGCGATGATTTAGTTCTAAGATTAAATTAACATTGCCACCGACAACCTTCTGTGTCGTGAATATCAACATCAGATGGATTGTAGCCTGCCAACGTGAGTGGGTAAAAATAAAGCGTAGCCACCGCATTAAATTTATGTATCTGTGTAATTTCTGTAATGATTATTTCTTATATTCTTTTGTGGTTTGTAATAATGCATGTTGATTGCGTAATGAAACAGTTACCCATCTTGCAAGGCCTAATGTTATTAAAGCTACTATTTTTATTGTGCTGGCTACTTTTAAAGATATTTATTTTCCATGAAATGTTCTGCCGCGTTGCGTGGTTAAGCATTCTTCACTACAACACGGTTGAATTAAATAACAATAACATTTATTAACTTTAAAGATTAAATGAGCAATTAAGAGGTAAACTTCTAAAAACTACAACACATGGAACCAGGCACGCTACAATAATAACAGATCAATTCAGTTCAGTTTTGGAGTCGTTATGTTGAGCTGTAAGGTCGCTGCATACTCCCCTTCCAGTGTCAACGATACCTAGTTGGAAGATGAACTTTGCGACCAGAACGTGTAGATGGCTGGGTAGGCGTTGAAGCTGTTGGATCAGATTCCACAGTAGCAGGTGTTGAAGCTGTTGCATTAGGTTCCACAGTAGCAGGTGTTTCATTCTTGGTTTGAGGTAGTTGCAAGTCCTCAGTGTTAAGAAAGAAGGCAGGTTTGCATCTATCAATAGATACAGATACCCGTTTACCATTGATGTCAAGGAAAAACACTTTATCCTTCCTTTGTAAGACTTTGAAAGGGCCATCATAGGGTTGTTGAAGTGGACGACGTAACATGTCTCGGCGAAGAAAAACATGTGTTGCTTCCAACAGTCCTGGATGGATAAAAACTGGACGTTTGCCATGGTGTTTTGGTGGTTTAGGGTGAAGTGATTGCATGTGAGACTTAAGTTTCGAAACAAAATTCACAACATCATCATCTGGCTTGGAAGAGTCAAACATCTCCCCTGGCAGTCGAATAGTGGTCCCAAAAAACTAATTCAGCTGGGGTACACAGAATATCTTCTTTAAGAGAAGCTCGTAGACCTAGTAAGATGATAGGGAGTACTTCTGTCCAACGCTCAGTAGCATGGCATTTGATTGCACTTTTCAATGGGCGGTGCAATTCTTCGATCATCCCATTAGCTTGAGGGTGGTATCAGTTGTACGACACTTCTGAACACCAAGTAGTTTGCTAAGAGCTTTGAAGAGCGAGGACTCAAACTGCCTGCCCCTGTCGGTTGTGAGAATTGCAGGAGTTCAAAGCGAGACACCCAAGAGGAAAAGAAGGCCTCAGCCACAGTCTCAGCAGTTATGTCTTTGAGAGGTTGGGCCTCTGGCCATTTCGAAAAACGGTCAATCATTGTCAGGCAATAGGTGTAGCCATTCGATGGAGGTAGAGGTCCAATGAGATCAGATGAACATGATCAAAACGTTGGGAAGGTTCTTGAAATGATGAAAGAGGTGATCTAGTATGACGATGAATTTTGGATTTTTGGCAAGCTAGGCAGTGTCTTGCCCACTTAGCTACCTTTGATGAGATTGATGGCCAAACAAAACGCTGCTTCATCAAATGCACTGATCGACGTATGCCAGGATGGGATAAATTATGCATAGCAGAGAAAACATCTTGGCGATGCTGTTTTGGGATGTAGGGTCTGGCTGTGCCCGTTGATAGATCACACATAATTTCAGTAGACGAATTGGGAAAAGTTACCTTTTTGAGTTCCAAGGAAGTTCCAGATGCTATTAGGGTGTGAAGCTCCTGATCAGTCTGTTGTGTCTCAGCAATACAGTCATAGTCAATTTGACTTGGGAAGGTGATTGCAGAAACACGAGAGAGAACATCAGCAGCAGTATTGTCAGATCCTGGAATGTGTACAATATTTGTGGTGAACTGAGAGATGAAATCCAGCTGACGGATCTGCCGTGGAGAACACTTGTCACTTTTTGCCTAAAAGCATAAGTGAGGGCTTGTGGTCAGTAAACACTGTGAAATCTCTAGCTTCAGCATATACCGAAAGTGTCGGATAGCCGAGTAGATAGCAAGGAGTTCACGGTCGTAGGCACTGTAAGACTTTTCCGATGAAGTAAGTTTTCTGGAAAAGAAAGCCAATGGCTGTAGCTCAGAGTCCACAACTTGGTGAAGTGCACCTCCTATGGCATAATCAGAGGCGTCCACATGAAGAGCAAGCGGGGCAGAAGGTGAAGGATGAGCAAGAAGTGCAGCATCAGCAAGAGCTTGTTTACACCTCTGAAATGCTGTAATTGCCTCAGAAGACCAGTTTAAAGGCTTTGTGAGTCCTTCTTACCTTTAGAACCTTTTAAAAATTCACTTAAAAGATACTGTTGTTCAACTGCTTTGGGCAAGAAACGTCTATAAAAATTTAACAGTCCTAAAAATTTTCTCAGAGAGCCAACAGTCTCTGGTTGTTTGTAATCAAGAACTGCTTGAACTTTGTCAGGCAATGGCTTAATGCCATCAGGAGTGATAAGGTGGCCAAGGAAAATGAGTTCAGTCACACCAAATACACATTTAGAGATATTTAGTTTTAAACCATATGAGCTCAGTCTTTGGAATATAGTTCTTAAGTGAGAACGATGCTCCTCAGCATTTTCTGAGTAACACAAAATATCATCCAAGTAGACAAAACAAAAAGGAAGTCATCTTAGTACTTCATGCATGAATCGCATAAAGGTTTGTGGTGCATTCACAAGGCCAAAACACAAATGGGTATATTCGTAAAGACCCCATGGAGTTGTTACAGCTGTCTTAGGAATATCACACTCAGCTATAGGGATTTGGTGGAATGCCTTAAAAATGTCTATTTTGGAAAATATCCTCTTGCCATGTAGTGCATGAGCAAAGTCATTCAAATAAGGCATGGGGTAGCCGTCGAACTCAGTAACAGAATTCAGCTGCCTGTAATCCCCAACAGGTCTAACTGTAGAGTCAGATTTGTGCACAACATGAAGAGGAGAAATCTAGGGACTTTTGGAAGGTCTAATAATGCCTTGAGCAAGAAGAAACTCAAATTCTACCTTCACTGCATCATACAGTTTAGGGTGTAGCCTTCTAGGCCTGGCAGTGACTGGTGAGACAGTAGTAATAATATGGTGGACTGTGCCATGTGATGCTGATTTGGAAATTAAAGAAGGGTTGCTGAGGTCTGGATATTCCGATAAGATGTTTTTAAAACTGATGTTTGCATCTACAGTGAGGATTGAGGGCTGTACAATATTTGAAAAAACACAAGAAGTGAAAAGAGAGTTTCCACATCCACCAACCTTTTTTTTCTTAAGGTCGATTAAAAGTTGAAGTGCTTTAGAAAATCAGCACCAATTATAGGAGATGATACATCAGCAATTATGAAAGTCCAGATAAAAGGTCGCCTCAGACCCAGGTTCAGTTCTTTACGGACCATACCATAGGCTGGAATTTTGGTATTATTAGCAGCAAATAAGGAGAAGTTAGACTGAGGTGATTTATTCATAGTTGGAGAAGGTGGGATGACACAGATTTCACTTCCAGAGTCTATGAGGAATTTCTGGCCAGACTTGCGGTCTAATAAAAATAACCGGCTGGTATGTTGCGAGGGCTCTGCCATTCCAGCTATGACAGAGCTTACTCGCTTTTTTTGCGCAAATGCACAAGGTGAAACACACTTGCAGGCCTGCTCTTTATAACGGCGATGATAGTAGCAGATACTTCAAGTGGGCTTGAGGAGAAGGAGAAAAAAAATCTTTCGCTACGTACTGATCATCCGTAGTAGAAGAATTTGTATTGCATTCGCCAGTAGAACAGAATAGCTTACGTGTTTTTAAGTCCAAAAGGGGTTTACCACTGCCGCGTTGCGTGGTTAAGCATTCTTCACTACAACACGGTTGAATTAAATAACAATAACATTTATTAACTTTAAAGATTAAATGAGCAATTAAGAGGTAAACTTCTAAAAACTACAACACATGGAACCAGGCACGCTACAATAATAACAGATCAATTCAGTTCAGTTTTGGAGTCGTTATGTTGAGCTGTAAGGTCGCTGCAGTTCTATTTTATTTTATGCTCCTGATTAATCTTAACTGTACAATGAGCATCAAGAAAGTCTGATTACACTCTTTGAACCTTTTTGCTGAATCTGAAAAATATTGTGCTTCTCATGTTATTTATTAATTTTATGTTATTTTTAAAGAGAGTCAACAATGCAAAAAAATTTGTACATGTTTTGGTACTAAACTGTTGTAAGGACCTTGGGTTTGCACGGTTTTGCTTTTCCTTATTCTAGCTAACCTGAGTGTAGGTGGTATTACAATCTACGGTTATGCTTGGGCTACAATGTTCTCATCTGATGTTGATATCACAACAAAAGATAGTCGGCCCCAAAGTCAGTAAAGCTTGGAACTCCTTTATTGGATAATTCCATGTATCATTGGGGTAGCAAAATAGTACCAAAATATATAGCCTATAACAAAAGAAAATGGCACTCAATTCAGACTAATTGGGATTATCAGATTGTTGGAATTTTAGGTACTTACTTATATTAGTGTCAATATCAGATGGATTGTAGATGGATCAGATGGATTTCACCACAGCCATACGAATCACTCCTTGATATCAAAACAAAGATTTTTACATGTTTTATAGGGGAAAAAAAGATCTGTAAAATTTTGGTGGGAAATAGCATGATTCACGTGGTGCCAATTTGACTGCAGAGACGCTAATACGTAAGAATACGAATTTTTATTTACATTGAAAATTTTCTGAGCTTTTTATGGTAGTTTCATCAAAATCAGACCTTTATCTATTTAAGGTTGCTTTTCGGCTTGCATTAATGTTATAATTTCTACTACAGGCTAGGTTACTTCATATTTATTTCATTCATGTTTAAGTTTTTTACATTTTAAGATTTTCCGTCAAAATTAGGGCTTAATTTTTCTTTTTCAGACAGCCTTTTGATTTAAATTTATGCTACAATTTCTATTTTAGTGTCACACAGTTTTATGTTTGTTTATTTTCTAAACTGTAATTTTTTCTTGCTTATTGTAGTTTAAATTATATGATACTTGGTGACTCAAGTTTTTAAGTCAAAAAAATGATTTGTAAAGCTTTTTGTAAACAGAAGTTTAGATGATGAGGAACTTATGTATTAGCGTCACCACAGCAAAATTGTTGCCACGCGAATCTCACATTGATACAAAAACAACAAAGATTCTAAAATTGGTCACATTTTGGCGGAAAATGACACGATTCATAAGGCACCAATTTGGCTACGGCGTCGCTAACACGAAGTACAGATAATAATTACTTATTCTTCAACACAAGTATCAGTAGATTTTTTTAGGCAATGAAATTACTTTCATTTCTTACTTGCTTTTATTCTTATGTTCAAAAATAATAATAATTTGTTACAAAGTTTCTTTCTGTTAGAAAAACCTTTATTGCTTTTTTTTGTTCAACGCCAAATTCTAAATTTCGCTTATTGTAACAATAAAGTAGAAAATCCTAGCTAGCAGTATAACAAAAAGAGAATATAGTACTAAATTAAACTAATATTATAACAGATTATTGCTGAAATAAAAACTTTTTTCCAAGAATTCATTTACGCAGTACATTTTTTTTTTTAAAAAAAAGTTACCGATGAGTGAAATTTGGAAATTTAACTTAAAAATTCAAACTAATAAAAACATTTGCAAACACAGGTTTATTCTAAGTGAAGGGCTTGGCGATGAACACATTTTTGCGTCCTCCATGTTGTTTATTAACATTATGTTGCTTTTTAAGATTCGACTTTCCTAAAAATCTGTACCTATTTTCTTACTTATCAGTTGTAAGGACCTCGGGTTTGCGTTGCATACTTCCAACTGCATAGCATGACTACTTGGTAAAAAAATTGATACTTATGTATTATCATAACCTATTAGCAGCATAATATGAAACGAAGCCCATGGTTACCGATTTAGTGCGGATGACGTAGGAAATCACGGCTGCCAACTTGGCGAGTTATTAATATAGTTCGCAATTGTTGCAATAATACGAAAGTACCAAAAGATCTTCCTATGTCATTTCGGTTCTTACATATTATCGCAATCAACCAGGGATGCTAACTTGGCGAGTTATTTTGAATGTTGACATTAGTGCGATAAAACGCAAGTACCAACATTTCTTTCCATTGAAAAAGAAAAAGGTAACTGCTTTTCCCCTGATACTTACAGATTAGAGTCACCGCAGCCAAAGTGTTCCCTTTTTTCACAAAAATTTGACAAATTTTTTATTTTTCATATAAAACACGTAAGAATCTGTTGTTTTGATGTCGCAAATTTTGCTGAAGTGACGCCGATACGCAAGTACCCTTTTGTTGCAATAATACGCACGAACCAAAAACTCTTCCTATGACATTCCGGTTGTTACATATTATCGCATCCTATTGGCGACATTACATGAAGGTATTTTATTTAGAAGGAAAATAAAATACCTTCCGCGGGGACCAACAGGTATGAGGTTTAGTCAATCTTCTGCCCAAGTGGTTCCTCGCCTAAAGGGAAGCTGCATAATACCCTTCGCCATGGACAGTACTCCCAAACATAGCAGCCATCCAGAATTACTCAGACGGCTGGAACTTTAAGTAATAAATGACATACCCGATCAAGCCTTGATTATTTAACAGATGATAGTCGTTTGGATACGGGTAGAGTAGGGAGTGGTATATTTAGTAACACTCCTGGGAATGATTTTAAAATCAGCATCAGGAATTCTGACCACTGTTCCGTCTTTATATCGGAACTCATTGCTATTACTGGTGTTCTCGATTATGCTCTCAACTCTAAAAAGGACAGTAACTGGGTTCTGACAGACAGAAGATGCTCCATCCAATATTTGAAGAATTGGCCAAAAATTATGGAAAGTACTGGTCTAAATATTTTATCTAAATTAACTAGGCTTGGTCAAAGGAAACAAGTATGTCTCCAATGGATACCATCGCATGTGGGTGTACCTGGAAACGAAGCAGCTGATGAGCTGGTTGGTAGGGGTTGTGATCTCCCTTACCCCAGTTCTGTCTTCAGCCATTCGGAAATTCATTCTCTCCACAGAACTAAAATGAATTTGACTAGGCGAAACCCTCCTACTCACCACTGGTACGCAACTAAGAGTCCTGGCCTATCTCTACAGTGCAGGAGTTCCAGGGCTCATCAGACGGGCTTGACGCGCTTTAGAAGCGGTAACCTGTGTGGAGTGACATTTGTGCAGGGGGTAAAGTCTTCCTCTTTACCTGTCCCTGCTTCTCCTGCTCATCTTCTCGACTGCTGGGGCATTTCCCTGCGACAGTTGTCTGAAGATCAAGACCTGGTGTGTGAGACTATTATGCGGAAAGGTTAAATGGACTTATATATATCTAGTGTAGGCTTTCCTGCTCCAAGAGGATTGGAAACAACAACACACCAACATGAAGCGAAGCACATGGTAGCCAATTTAGCGCGTACAACATATGTGAAATCAGAAATGCTAACTTCGCGAGTTATTTTGAATGTTGACATTAGTGCGATACAACGCAAGTAACAACATTTCCTTCCATTGAAAAAGAAAAAGGTTACTGCTTTTCCTGATACTTACAGATTAGAGTCACCCCAGTCAAAGTGAAACTTCTTTGCGTTTTCATATAAAACAAGTAAGAATCTGTTGTTTTGATGTTGCAAATTTTGCTGAGGTGACGCCGATACGTAAGTACCCTTTTCCTTTATTGGAAAATTCCTATGCAACAAAAAAGTAGGAAAATGTAATTAAAGAAAATGACAATTCAAACTAATTGGGATTAACACATTGCTAATATTGTGTGTGATGAAAGTAAATTTCTTTTCACATACAAGTTTTTTTTTTTACAATCTTTTTTTGTTCTAAGCTGCTTATGGTAGTTTCATCAAAATCAGACCTTAATTTATCTATTTAAAGGGACTTTTTGGTTAGAATTCATATTATAGATTTCACTATATATAAGGTTACTTTTATATTTATTTTATTTCTTTTTCAATTTTAAATATTTAAGATTTTCAGTTATGTGTTTGTTGTTGTTGTTCAAAACTGTTTATGGCAATTTTATCAAAATTATGGCTTACTTCTTCTGTTTTAGATAACCTTTTAATTTAAATAAATATTATAATTCCTATTTCAGTGTCACAATTTCATACTTTCTTAACCATCTTTTCTTGCTTATTGTAGGTATAGTAATTAAGTTATACTAAGACTCAAAAGTCAGTTTTTCAGCGAAACAATTTGTGAGGCTTTTGTAAACAGACTTTTAGATCATGATTACTTATTCAATGCACCAATATCATTAATTTTTTTTAAAATGAAATTACACTTTTACTTCTCGCTTGCTTTTATTCTCATATCATGTCCATTTGTTCGCAAAAAACATCTGTTAGAAAAACTATGGATGAACACTGAATCTGTGGAAGCAATTAAATGCACATCAAAGTAATCTTCCTTCCTTCTAACAATCTATTCTTGATGCCAATTATATATATTCATATGCATTACATGCATTGTTTACATATGTGTTGCATGTTTTTCACATCTATGCCATTTTCTATCATTGAAAATAAAGACTATTGCTATTATTTCTTCATCAGCATATTCAATGTTTTCTTCATTGTAGAAAAAGATTGCTTAAAGTACGAGTATAACAGAAAGAAAAGGACATTAAATTCAAACTAATTGCAACTAACCCATTTGTAATGTTATGAAGATGATGCTCCCTATTGATGAAAAACCAGAATGCACCATGTTTTTCTACATGTTACTGTTTTTCGCCATACGGTCTCTATGGCCGATAAAAACTCATCTTTGTTTTAAATGAAACAAAATCACAGCCATTTTATTTAACAAGAAGCTATTTGCTGCGAAACTATGATGAGGTGAATCTTGAAACAATTTTCTCATATTTTCTTTTGAATTCAATGTTGACCAGATTTTTCGTCATGACTTAACTTTGCTTCTGACAATCTTGCAAACCCGAAATCTATATCATTTGTGATCGAAAAATGTTTGTAGAATAAAGATGTACATTGGAAAGATTTTCTCATATTTCCCTCTGGATTTCTTTAAAATCCAGTGTTGAAGTGATTTTACATCTCATGCTATCATACTTTAACGTGGCTTATGATAATCTGTGTTCCTTGTATAATTTCTTGGAGGTTATATGCATATTTTTTGTTATACAATTATCACTATAGCTATTTATCATTGTAAGCACTCATTTATTTGCTCTTTGCAATCAAATTATAATTTTTAATAGAGATATTGCAAAAAAGTGTTGTTTGAATAATAAATTTTTTACCAACATGGTATATTTGTTTCATTCAGTACTGTTACTGGTTCTGGACTATTTCAAGGGGGGCCTGTTTTATCTGTTCTAGGTAGAGATTTTGATTTTAGTTCTTACAAATTAATGTTAATTAGAATTACATCTAATGCTCTGTATTAGATGTATTACAGATATGTTAGATAGTATTGCATTCATACCTCATGTAATACTAATTTAATTTTTTTCCAGTTGAAGGCTTCCTAATATTTCTCATTTATGTTAGTATATAGTGTGTGTGTGTGAATCAGTTTATCATCATTAATTTTTTTTTCTTTCGGTTTATCTATTGCAGGTTATTTCACCCATGGCATAAATTTATAACTGCTATCACTTTTCAGTTTTAATTTTTATTTATATTTGCATTCATTCATGTCTATTTACTTTTTAGCATGCTAATTTTCTTTACATTGAAATATTTGTTTTTGTTAAATTATTATTTACTTTGCGGCCAAATTGCAGTTTGTTTAAAATTATTTATAATGTGAATATATTCATTTGAAAAAAATATATTTTTTTAATTTTTGGTTATCCTACTTCACACAGGATTTCACCCTCCTTAAAAAAATATTATAATTTCTATAATAGGTGAATTTTTTTTTATGTTTTTAAAACTTAACCCGTGCGAAGAACGGGCATTTCAGCTAGTATATAAATAAAATTTTCAGTTTTAATGAATAGGATGAGATTTAGATACTTGTAACTGTACAAACTTCATAGAGAACATGAATCCATTTTACATACATATTTATTTCTTTTCAATATTTTTATTGTGACTCGTGGAACTCCTGGTACATTTTGTGGAACCCCAGGGTTCCGTGGAATACAGTTTGAAGACCACTGAAAAAGTTCACACTCTCAGAAAAGATAATTCCAACCTTCAAACTGCAAGCCCATCTTATCTCCATTTATGATCATAGGCCATATGATACATTCTTGGCCGGTTCAGTGAGCGTTGAATACGACAATTAGAGTCCAACATTTATAACAAATCATATCAAATAATTTAGATACTAAGTTACGTAAACTGGCGTAAGAAACTGAAAACACAGAAGCAGCAGCACCTTTATCTTTTGGAAACTAAAGTTTGACGTCATAAATAGACAACTATTACAAATGTCTATAAAGGCAAAGCTTGACGACTGTTTCAGGTATTCACCATACAAAAATGTCTTAATGAAAGTTTAAACTTAATTCTAAGGATAACAAGATTGTTGGAATTTTTTTCAGAAGAAGACCAGAAAACCGTCGGGATAAATGCTCAGATCAACATTGAATTTGTCTTCAAAATTATTGTACTTCAAAAACTTCCACCGAAGTAGCTTTGACACTTCGCTAATGATTCAATCTTGTTATCCTTAGAATTAAGTTTAAACTTTCATTAAGACATTTTTGTATGGTGAATACCTGAAATAATGACTTCGCTAACGCTCTCCGATAGATTTCATTAGCAATTTCTTGCAGCTTGATTCAGGAACATGTAAATTATATTATGTGGTTAAGGTTAAACATTAAAAAGTGTGATTTTAAAGTCTGTACATATGCGACCGTCATTCAGTCACATCAGCTTAATCACACAGAATTTACAATTCTGCAATAATGATACCATATGACGTTTTGAGATTCAGTGCATTATTTTAGTTATTCCTAGTTTTAATTGCATATGATATTATGTGCATAACTGCACATTGTGAAGATCCCCCGATTTTTTATGACCTTGAGTATTAATTTGTTTAATAATTCAATACTAATGAGTTTTCTTCGGTATTCTTATAAAGAAAGCCTTCTTTTGTGTTCCCAATACTAAGAGTTAATTTCTTTTCAATTCTGTGTCTTGTAACTTGGTACATGAGAAGCAGATTAAGACACTGGTTGTATGATCAGCTTTATGCAATACATAATATAACCTTGAATAAGATACACGGTCGCTTATACTTATTGCCGGAATTTGATGAAATCTAGGTGGACATAAACAACTATTCTTTTGTATCACATAGATGCTATCTCAATAAAATGACATTTTGTGTTTAACATACTAAAGTAGGACGTTTTATCAAGAAATGTTATTTTGGAGATAACCTTTAACGCTGCTTATATTTTAAATGTGGTTTCAGTATTCCCTTTCTTCAACTATAAAGTACTTATTAAATTCTTACATTTCTCAATACATTTTATATATATTACATGTGATTTCATACAGAAGTCGTCAATTTTTGCACATCATTTTCTAGTTAAAGTCAAGGCATTTTCTTCTCTGAGAGCTAAACTTTTCTACGCGTACTATGTGGATGGCCGAAAATAGTATTTTTTATTGAATGTCAGGTATATACTTAAAATATTTCCACATCGTAATTTTTTCTAAATTTTTTGAAATAAAGAAGTAATTGAAAAACTCCTAAATAGCAATAATTCAGTAGTTGAACGGTGGAATCAGTTTCAAATAGGGTTTCCAACCCCGGGATCCCGGTGTTTTTTCAGATCCTGAAATCCCTGGATTAATTTTTTGATTGAATTATATTTCGAAATTTTTTTCTCGTCAAAATTTTTTAAGAATTCACACACACACACAATTATAAGGAAATTTATATTTATTTTTAAAAAATAAAATATATGTACGCATAGAATTTTTTTAGCAGTATTAAATCCCGTAAGTAAAAAAATTTACATGCAGCTCTTATTTTTCGTTTGGGAGAACATCACACAGATCTAAATGGTTTACTGCAATACTTACACAATGGTATAAGCGATGTCACAAAAATAGATTTTGCCACACAGTTCCTTGTTTAATTAAATGCAAGGATTGACAGTGAATCTACTTGGAAGATTTGACGTTTCAAATACCACTGTATTATTAAAAGCTCATGCGCAACTGGATCTTCTATATATATGTTACCGGCAAAATATGAAACCCTAGGCCAGGGATGGCGAACCATTGGCACGCGTGCCATTGATGGCACGCGGCACAATATTTTGAGAACGCCACCGATCAAAACGGTTTGCATTTTAGTTCAGAAACTGTATTATTACAAGGAACCCAAAACTTTAAAAACAATTTCAAAGATTAAAATGTACATGAGAAATCAGACAACGATATAGTTATTGAAGAATTTATTTCGAAATGGATTCTTCAATCAAGAAAATTTCAGTGACATTTTCTCAGTTCAAGGAATTATGTACCCTGATGTAACATTATTTGATAACCTGAACTTGCCCTATTTCGATTGGTTGGAAAGTGAAGAATTTTAAATGCAATTTATTGGTTTCTAGTCTAGTTCAATATGGATTTAAAAATGTATTGAAACAAGGAAAAAGCTGGAATTGATTGATACAGAAAGATTAACAAGTAATATAAATAATACACCTGCAACGAAATTTTGGAAACACGGAATTCGATTCGAGACACATTTAACTGTTTGAAGAATCTACTCGTGCTATTTTAACCATATTTTCATCTACCTATGCCTGCGAGTGATTATTTTCAGAGATAAATAGCATAAGCTATTTGCCATCTAATCTGCAACAAAAGAATTCACACTAATGTTACTTAAATTTAATTACACGCATAACTGAAACATTTACTACCAAACTGTACGCAAAATGTATTTTTTCGTGGTAAATAAAGAGTTTTGTGATGTTAGTATTTAGTTTTATTATTTCCCCCAAAATCACAAGTAAAAATTATTTGGTGGCACGTCTCTTCCTCAATAAGCATTTCTTTAGGAAAAAATGGCACATTGCTCCATAAAGGTTCGCCATTCCTGCCCTAGGCATTCTATAGAATGCCTAAAACTAGCCGGCAATGTATGAAATGATTTTTATTTCATACTTTGCCTAGGTATTCTATAGAATGCCAAATGAGAAACCGGCAAAGTATGAAATACAGCAATTAGTTGAGTCGTTGGTGAGGGAGGAGAGCGAGAGGAATGACTTGTGTGTACGTGCGACCCTTTGATTGACAGGTGAGAAAGAATCTCCTGATTTCACCGCTTAAGGTCACCGCCTATACATCTCCGATTCGGTTCGAATATCACGTGGAAAGGCACGTGACTTTAAAAAGTGCACCTCAATTCTCAGAATTAGTTAGTTGCACTTTGTGGTTTATTTGGGAGTGTGAAAATACGCAAATTTGCTTAGCAAAAAAGTTTCTTACTGAGCTGCAAGAAAATGGAGAAGCAAACAGCAGTGTTGGAAAAGGAGTCAAGGTTCAAAGATATGAAACAACGATCGACGATGAACTCTCCAAAATTCGACTTAATGCTGCAAAAAAGTTTATTCTTAACGGAAACTACTTACCAGAAGATAATAAATGATGTACAAAAAGCCAAAATGACTTCTAGGAAGGAACCCAGAGATAATTCGTTGCTGAATAGCTATGACGTGATGATTGTGGAAAACAAAAGCAAACTTATTTATCCTGTTAAAGGAGGAGTCAGTACTATACAGTATTACGTAACGGACTCTGAGTTATTTCATGTACTTCATGAAGCTGATTTGGCTATTGGATACGGAGGACATGATAGCATATTGAAAGAACTGTCAACCAAATACAAGAACGTTACACGTCATGATATTGAAATGTACATTCACCTTTGTGAACCTTGCCAGAAAAAACAGAAAGGTATTAAAAAGGGCATTGATGTGAAACCTATGATTTTTTCTGAGTTTAATTCTCGTTGTCAAGTAGATCTTATTGACTTTCAATCTCAGCCTGATAGAGAATACAAATTTATTATGGTGTACCAAAATCATCTCACAAAATTTGTGATTCTCAAGTCTCTAACGTCAAAAAAAGCTGAAGAAGTAGCCTACAACCTAGTGGACGTATTCTCATTGCTTGGAGCACCTTCTATATTACAGTCTGACAATGCGGGGGAGTTTTCCAATAATGTGGTTATCAGCTTGAAGGAGTTTTGACCAGTACTGAAGATCGTCCATGGGAAGCCTCGTCATTCACAAAGCCAGGGTAGTGTCGGAAGAGCAAAACAAGATATCGAAAATATGCTCTGTACTTGGATGCAGGATAACAAATCTGACCACTGGAGTAAAGGACTGTGTTTTGTTCAACTTATGAAAAATAGAGCTCATTATTCTGGAATTTAAAAAAACCCATATGAAGCTCTTTTTGGCTGCAAACCTAAAGCAGGCCTTACTACGTCTGTTGTAACGCATTCTTATTTTTCACCGTAAGAGGGCGCGCGAGAGCTTCCAGATGTATTTTTGTAATTGTAAAACATTTAATTGATGAAGTGAAAAGCGGTCTGCGACATTTGTCGAAGTAATCAGGCAGAAAAACACAATTTACTCAATAATCATTGCAAGCATTGAACTTCAATTTTGGGAAGGTCACAAACAAATCCAACATGGACGCTATTCTTAAACAAAAGAAAATCTTAAAAGGTAAACTAACTCGTTTAGTTTCAAAAATAGATGATTTTCAAAATCAAGAAAATTCTGCATCCATTATTGAAGTTCATGAAATAGATGTTAACTCAATAGATATTGAAATAAATAATTTAAACAATAATTTTTTAAGCACTTGTGCAGATGAAGATTTTAACGATTATGAAATGGAAATGCATGATTTATTTTCTAAATTAGATACACTAAAAATTATTTTAAAAGAGGAAATGAAAAAACTTGTTAATGATAATAATACTAATGCATGCTAAAACATTGTTAACACTAATGTAAACAATTTAAAACTTCCTCGCATAGAATTGCCAGTATTCACTTCCAATTATATAGACTGGATCTCTTTTCGCGATTTATTTCTAGCGAGTGTAGGGAATAATAGTACTTTAAATGATAGTCAAAAACTGAAGTATCTTAAACTCTCTGTAAAGGGCGAAACAGCCACTTTATTACAATCCATTCAAATCACAAACGATAATTATAAAAAGGCGTGGAATGCATTAACTGAGCGCTATGAGAATGAAGCAGAATCAATAAATGCGGCATTAAATAAATTAGTTTCGCACCCTATTTTAAAACAAGTATCAGCTTCAGGATTGCGAAAGCTAATTGACACCACCCAACATTGCATTGACACCCTGCAAACATTGAGGCAGCCCGTGGAATATTGGGACACCCTCATAATTTTCTTGCTAAGGGGGAAACTCGACTCTGAAACATTACGCGTTTGGACTCTCGAACAAAAGAATCCCTCTTTCTCCGAATTTAAATCGTTTGTTTTAAGCAGAGCGACCGCTATTGCGTCTTTAGCCAAGTGCCAGAAAGAAAAAACATCTGTTCTCTTCGAAGCGGGCGGAAGTAAAAAATGACTCGCACAAATAAAAATTTTTCTTACTCTTCACAAATAGTCTCGAATGTTTGGGTACATTGTAATAGCGATGCACATTTTGGATTATTCATGTGCGATAGTTTTTCAGAACTCCCGATTAAAGAAAAATGGGATGTTGTTAAGGGGTCACAGGGGTGTTAAATTTCTCTAGGGGTCTGAAAATATAAACAATTTTCAAACAGGCATAATTTCTTTAAATTTAAGTTAAATAATTCGAATCTTTTACACATTACTTATAAAGGAATGGGGCTTCAGAAAAGTATAAAATGTTTAAAATTATAATCATAATTTAAAAAATTATAAGCATATGAAAATAAGAAACTTTTATATAAGAAATATTTATTAAGTTTTATGTCGCGCATGCTATTTTCTGAAAGAGTAGGTTTAATTACTAGCTATAAGTTGATTTATAAAGACAAATGTATTCTTAATACTTTGTAGCTACTTTTATATAAATAGAATAATAACTTACATATTTTAATAAATAAAAAAAATACATTTTTAAAAAATATTTAAAAAATTGCAATATTTAACAAATATTTTGAAATACAAAAGATATATAATACCAAAATTAGGTAGGGTTGAAAGAGTATGATGCATTGTGTGTGTGTGTGTATAATTCTATAAAGTTTTATACATCAGAGGCTAATATTTTAGAAAATAGCATGCGCAAAGCAAAAAATACTTAATATTTATTATAAAATTTTCATATGCTTATGACTTTTACAATTATTATATTTTAAACATTTTATACTTTTCTGAAGCCCCATTCTATTTTAAATAATATGTAAAAGATTCGAATAATTTAATTTAAATTTAAAAGAATTATACTCGATTGAAAATCGTTTATATTTTCAGACCTATAGAGAAATTTAACACTCCTGAGACTTCTTAAAAAAATACAAATTGTGTTTTAACTGTCTTAGGGAAAATAAAACGCGTCACATTTCCAAATGTCGTGCGGGTGTTTGCAAATTCTGTTCCAAATCACATAATTCGTTATTATGTTCACAAAAAATCCAAATAGCAAAATTTCAAATAACGAAAATTTAATTCACAACACGGTATCCGATATACATACGGAGGATTCCACGATTAGTAGCAATAACGTAACAGTACCTGCCTCTCAGGTAGTTTTATTGACTACTGCAATTGTTAATGTTAAAGACATTAATGGCGCTTTACAAAAATGCAGAATACTCATCGATTCAGCCAGTCAAGGCTCATTTGTTAGAGAGAGTTGTGTAAATTTATTACAACTTGAACGCAATAGCATAAGCATAAATGTAGACGGCTTAAGTTCGTGAAAGGTGGGAAGGGTAGCAGGCTTAGTTCAGTTAGAAATAACATCACTTTTTTACAAAAACACAAGTATTATTGTAGATGCATTAATTTTACTCAAAATCACCTGTGACCTTCCTCAATTTCAAGTCGATGCGTCTGCTTTGAATACATTTAAAATTAGCGGATGTCAACTGTCTCCAGCCAGGCCCAATAGACATTTTGTTAGGTACTGACGTATTTGGAAAAATCATGCTTAATAGACATTTAAATGTTCAAGGACAATCTTTAACTGCAATGGAATCCATTTTCGGCTGGGTTGTTCTTGGAAAAACAAAACTTTCTTGCCAAATAATTATTTGAAATCATGCAAGTTACAATGCAGTAGAGTTTCAGCTTGATAAATTTTGGCAATTAGAGGAACTCATTGAAACAAAACCTTTCACGAATGAAGAAATTGCTTGCGAGAATCATTTCAAAAGAACTCGTGACACAACAGGCAGATTCGCAGTCAATTTTCCATTCCGAGACTCTAGTAATGAACTTGGTTCATCTACAGGCACTGCCGTGCAACGTCTACAGCAAATTGAACGTCGATTTAGTAATAACAAATCACTTTCCAAACATTATCACAAATTCATGAATGACTACTCGAAACTTGGTCACATGGAGTTAATCCCTGAAAACGAGATTGACGTTTCAGCTAGTTCCAGTTTTTATCTCCCGCATCACCCAGTACCCAATAGAAATGGAGATAAATTTCGCGTGGTGTTTGATGGATCTGCAAAGTCCTCAAGTGGGATTTCTCTCAACGATAAATTAATGGTTGGTCCGCAGCTACAGACTGACTTAGCAACATTACTCATTCGCTACAGGACGCACAAAATAGCCATTACAGCAGACATAGAAAAAATGTATAGGCAAATAACACTACAAGATTCGGATTTTCAGAGAATCGTTTGGCGTAATTCACCTTTTAAGCCAAATCAAGACTTTAGGTTGACAAGAATAGCTTATGGAACTGCATCAGCGTCGGACCTTGCAATAAAATGCTTACAGCAGTTGGCATTAAACGAGAAGCAAATAATTTTTCTCTTGCTTCTAAAGCAGCTCTCAATGACTTCAACGTTGATGGCTTATGTCCGGAGCCAATTCACTCTATGAAGCCTTAGAACTACAAAACCAATTGACTCAAATGTTGTCCAGTGTCGGACTTCTATTGAGAAAATGGGCTTCTAATTACAACGAACTCTTAAATTCAATCGATTCAGATATGCGTTTATCTAATGCTTCTTTGAATATAGACAATGATAATACAGTAAAAACCTTAGGTATCCTGTAGCATCCAGCTTCAGATGTATTTTATTCAAAATCACTCCTTTATCTTTTGAAGGCACCTTAACCAAAAGAACATTACTTTCTACAATTGCTAAGACTTTCGATCCACTTGGATGGCTGTCACCCATCACAATCCAGTATAAAACAATCATGCAGACTATGGAAACAACAGTTGCAGTGGGACGAAAGGGTTCCTCCAGCTAAGGATGTGCAATTGGTCAAAGACATCAAAATTCCACGATTCTTGTTCTTCGATACAGACAACCAATTTCATCTATTTGGCTTCAGTGATGCTTCTGAAAAGGCTTATGCAGCTGCGATTTACTGTCCCTGTGTTTCAGATACAGGAAAAATCAACGTTCAACTAATAATAACCAAGGCAAGAGTTACCCCACTGAAACCTGTCTCACTTCCTCGACTAGAATTGCGTGGAGCTCTTTTGTTAAACTGATGGACATCACTTGTAAAGCTCTGAATTACCCTAAATCACAAACCCAATTTTATACGGATTCAATTATCGTACTTGCTTAAGTTGGATCCCATGCCAGTCGATGGAAGACCTTCGTAGCCAACAGAGTGCCGAAAATCCAGACGGTTGTCTTCTGCTACCCAATGGCATCATATCAGTGGAAGTGCAAATCCTGCAACATCAATATGGTTGTGTGGTCCCAAATTTTTACATAAAACTTTTCCTTTTCAGACAAACTCTTCTACTACTTCGCTAAATGATGCTGTGCCAGAAGAAAGAATGTCTGGAAAAGAAGATGTCTTCAAGAGGCTTTGGAGTTATTAGAGAGACTGTGACGTCTTACGCGTCTTTTCTTTAACAAGTCCTTTGGGTTCTTTGGGCCAGAATTAATGGCAACTCTTTTCCAACCAAATCCAAGAAATGAGATGTGAATAAGAGATGCAAATAAACGGAATTTAAATATAGGACCTTAGAGTAAGCGGGATGGCAATGTAAAGGAATGTAAGACAATTGATGTGCGTTGTGGCAGTTGATGATTATTACAGTTCGTGTTTCAAGATTGAATAAGTTGTGCTTGACGTGGATACATATACTGGTGTTCGACTGGAAAGTAGTTGTAAAGCTGCATCCCATTGCAGATAAAGACAAGTGCTATTACGAGATATAATAAGGAAGGATTGAGATTGGTCTGAATTAGATTAGATCTTATTATAAATATATATATTGTGTTGCGTATTGCGTCATCGTAGATTCTCTTATTAATTATTATAATTACATTTGTTAAAGGTTTAAGTTGAATATCTTAATAAAGTCATATTAAGAGAATGTTTGATCCTAGTTCTTTCGCTAATCCTACACCTCTAGCTCACGCTGATACTTCGAGGGATGTACTTCCAAGGGGAGGTACATCACAAGCCTACCATATCAAAGTAGTGATTCATCAACAGATGATTCCTCAGATGAAGTTCCAGCTGATAATCTCGTGGAATTTTCGTCAGATTCTGAAGAAAACGTTCAAGATATTGAACAAGACTCAGGTTGCAGCAGTTAGTATTCAGAAAATACAGCATTTTCGACTTCAGGATGCTGTAAGTCAAAAGTGATTAGGCAATGGAAAAAAAGATGTCATCAGACACTTAATCAGAAAATGTATAAAATGTTGCAAAGTAACAGCTTCCATCACTAATCAAATGATGAGCGATTTGTCATCTTCACGCATTTCTGCTCCTGCCTTTATGCGCTGTGGAGTAGATTATGCTGGTCCTTTTCAAATTAAAATCATTAAAGGTGGAGGTTCCAAATCCTTTAAAGTATACATAGCTCTGTTTGCTTCGCTGCTAGAGCTATTCATCTAGAACTGGTGACTGATCTTTCAGCAGATGCATTTATTGCAGCTCTGAAGAGGTTTATTTCCCGTAGAGGAAAATGCAGTGACATATACGTACAGTGACTGCGATTCCAACTTTTTTGGCGCAAAACGCAAACTCATGGAATTTGAAAAGCTTGCAATATCAGACAATTATAATCACAATG
This sequence comes from Trichonephila clavipes, assembly GCA_019973935.1. Lineage (NCBI taxonomy): Eukaryota > Metazoa > Arthropoda > Arachnida > Araneae > Nephilidae > Trichonephila > Trichonephila clavipes. The sequence goes on along the minus strand of BMAU01009921.1, from coordinate 315,628 downwards.
TTAGTAAATTTTTATCTGATAATGGTATTAAATGGCATCAAAATGTTCCAGGTGCACCACACATGGGTGGTCTCTGGGTAGAGGGAATAAAGTCACTTAAGTATCTCTTAAAACGCGTTGTTGGAGAAACGAAATTAACAAACGAAGAATTTGAAACATTTCTAACTCAAATAGAGGCTTGTCTTAATTCCAGACCATTAACGCCTATATCTAATGACCCAAATGACCTATCAGCCTTAACGCCTGATGGTCATTTCATTATTGGAAGGCCATTGACAAGTATTCCTGAACACAATTATATTGACTCAAATAATTCCTATCTAACTAGATGGCAGCAAAATCAAAAACTAGTTCAACAGTTTTGGAAAAGTTGGCACAAGGAGTATTTAACTGGATTGCAACAAAGGTCAAAATGGCTCCTGCCAAATAAAAATTTTCAAGTGAATGACTTGTGTCTTATAAAAGATGACAATTTACCCCCTTGTAGATGGAAAATGGGTAGAATTGTTCAATTGTATCCTGGTCTAGACAATATAGTCAGTGTTGTCAATGTCAAAACATCAGATGGAAAATTTAAAAGAAATATAACAAAATTAAGTCTTCTATCGATTTAAATCCATATTTTATTATTTGTAGCTCATTTAAATAAGCATATATACTACATTGTTGTGAATCTTTTTTTTAATTCTAAATTTTCATTCATGTAATTTTATATTGTTCACATTTATATTGAAATAATATTTCAAGGTGGGCGGCATGTTGTAACGCCTTATTTTTCACCGTAAGTGAGCGCGCGAGAGCCGCCAGATGTATTTTTGTAACTGAGTAGTAAATAGTAACTAAAGTTTCTTCAAACGGACCAGACCGATTATATTCCATCGCATTCGTCTTTTCTACCCGAAGATATTTTAAAAGAGAAATACTGAGGAACAACTAGAAAAAATAATAGAAAGTGTCCAAATAATGGATAAAGGAGAAACTATTAAGATTATGCAAGAAAAAGAACCTGCTTCAAAAAATGTGGAGGGCATTAGAGTCGATAGTGAAGACATGCTTACCGAAGATATATTGCCGTTTCTGATGCCTGTTGTGTGTGTTTAAAAGAAACGAGTGATGCACTTGCATGCAAAAAGTGTCGTGAAAAAATTCGTACCTTCTGTGGTCATGCTAGTAAAGATGATGAAATGGATATTTTGTGCACCCTTTGCTACAGAACCGAAAATGCTACTGAAAGTAAAATAAACTTCCCACTGCTTCTTTGGGAACTACTGTGCGAGTTCCTATTCCTGACGTTGACAAGGGGCGAGGCGATTCGCGCAATATATTGGCAGCTATAATGAGTGACAGAGGATGGTTTCTAACGACTAGGAATTTCTGAAGGAATTTTAAAACAATTATATGCTAGATCATAATTCCCTTTATGCCCTCAGAACTTGCTTAGAATTAAAAATATTCCTGATCACGAAATTCCTCTCGGTCATTTGTAATTGCTCAGTCCAGTGAAAGCGGCCAAGGATTCGTCAAATGTATGTGTAAAACAAAGTGTCAAAATAGGAAATGTGTTTGCGTAAAAAATGAAATGAAATTCAAAATGCCATTCAAGCTTACCATGTTGTAACAAGTAAATTAATTTTGATTTATTATTTTTCTATGAAAATTTTATTTCCCTTAAGAGGACATGGCGCCCTAAAAATGATCCAAATATCGTTTTTACTTTTATTTAGTTATATTCTTTGCTTTATCTTTCAAATGATACATCATTTTTGCATGCCTGAAAATTAGAAGTTGGAAAAACTTCAATTGAAAAATATAAACAAACATCCCTCTTTTTAGATAATAAAAAAATGAGATATATAAAAAAAAAAGCTATTGTAAAAAGTGAAATAATAACTTAAAAAAAAAAAAGAAGCTTTTTATAAATAAAGCAGGATATTTCTTACATCTACAGGATCTACATTTGTAGGTTTTATCATGATTAAATAGGAGTACGTTCTTTCCAGGTAGTCATCACGTCTCTCTCCATTTACAAAAAGAGGCATATCTATTGGATGGCAGGGTCTCAAACCTAGTAGGTTGCATGGGTTCACATCTCTCTCTTTGATAACTTTATCTAGTTCTGCTACACTTAATGGTTTTTATGTACAAATTGATTCAGTTATTGAATCAAAACTTCAGTCGATTTCAAGTGTTACCTCATTTGAAATATATATGTTACCGGCAAAGTATGAAATGCCGGCATTCTATAGAATGCCTGAAGTTTTTAGGCAAAAAATGAAATAGCAGAATTATTACATACTTTGCCTAGGCATTCTATAGAATGCCAAATCAGGCAACGTATGAAAAGTCATAATAAGGAGATTTTATAAATGACGTGCATTCCTAAGAAATACAAATGTTATACTAGAAAAATAATGAGAGTGCCAATAAGAAAATTTATTCAAAATACGTAAAGAAAAATAAAAGTTGTACTGAACAAGATTATTGCCTTATTAAGAGGACTTGGCATATTTTGAACAATTGTTTTTATTTATGTGTGTGTGTATTTAAAAATTTTACTTTAGCATTACATATAATGTTTTTATTCAAGAAAACAATACGAGATGAAATTTTGTGTAAATTATTCACACAATTTTGAAAAATTGGAATTTTTTAAAAAAGAATGGAACATTTTAAAATAATACTCCTTTTGTATTTACTAATTATTTGACCTGAAAATTTTTGTAACTTTCCTAAGAATGTCTTAAACAAATTTATGAATCGATTTTACAATAAATTAATGTTAGCGAAAAAAACAAATGTAGATATGCAAGCTAAATTAAACGAAAAAATGCCAAAATCTCCTAGATTAATTTTTTAAAAAAATACTAAGTTTACAGCACAAATTGGATGCCTAATTTTGTTACATGCATTATATAGGGTGTTTTTTAGAGGTATAGAACTTTAAATTGCAATAAAACAACGATGTATTATTCGATTGACATGAATTTTTTTTATTCGAAAGATAATCTTGTGGCATTACATTTTAAATATGATTTCTGGCATAGGACTGCCACGGCTGGCTCAGATGTAGTCCAATCTGGACGTCCAATTTTCGATGACTTTTTCCAACATTTGTGGCCGTATATCGGCAATAACACGGCGAATGTTGTCTGCCAAATGGTCAAGCGTTTGTGGTTTATCCGCATAGACCAATGACTTTACATAGCCCCACAGAAAATAGTCTAGCTGTGTTAAATCACAAGATCTTGGAGGTCGATTCACAGGTCCAAAACGTGAAATTAGGCGGTCACCAAACGTGTCTTTCAATAAATCGATTGTGGCACGAGCTGTGTGACATGTTGCGCCGTCTTGTTGGAACCACAGCTCCTGGACATCATGATTGTTCAATTCAGGAATGAAAAAGTTAGTAATCATGGCTCTATACCGATCACCATTGACTGTAACGTTGTGGCCTTCATCGTTTTTGAAGAAGTACGGACCAATGATTCCACCAGCCCATAAAGCGCACCAAACAGTCAGTTTTTCTGGATGTAACGGTGTTTCGACATACACTTGTGGATCAGCTTCACTCCAAATGCAGCAGTTTTGTTTGTTGACGTAGCCATTCAACCAGAAGTGCGCTTCATCGCTAAACAAAATTCGCTTATGAAAATCGGGAACAACGGCAATCTCGTTTTGGGCCCATTCGCCGAATCTACGCCTTACTTGATCATATTTAAAATGTAATGCCACAAGATTATCTTTCGAATAAAAAAAATTCATGTCAATCGAATAATACATCGTTGTTTTATTGCAATTTAAAGTTCTATACCTCTAAAAAAATACCCTATACATGAAACACAGGGGAAAAAATCGAAGTGATTGATTAATATTTATGGACGAAGTATTTTGAACGCGAAAAAACAAACTGAGATAAACCACTATAATTTGTAATTCTAAAAAAACAATTATCACTTTAAAATATTAGCTGCATATTTTCGTAAGAATAATCGCATTTTAAAATTATTTCAAAACATATATTTTATAAACGATCCCTTTTTAGAGAGTATTAATTGCATAAGAAAACTCAAGGAAAATGTTTAAACAAATTTTTTTCGACAATTGCACAAATTTTAAAGTTTTTTTCAGCAAATATTGATATATTATAATTTTATGGAAAACATATGATGAATAAGAACGGAAATATTAAAAAAAAATTTAAAAAGTCTTCATGAAAAAATTTCGCATGCACACATTTCTAAATAAATACAAATTACATTAATGTAATATTTAAGAAATATCCTGCTTTTAACACAAAATAAAATGTCAATAACTCTTGCGACATACAACTCAAGACTTTATTTTTCAAACTGAATACTTTCTCTCCTTATATATAGCCATCGAAAGTTTCAAAACTTTCCATAATTATAATTACAGTTAACTTTTATAAATACAAACGCAATAAAATAAAAGCACGAGAGAAATAAAGAATTACAATGTTTAACACGCTGGGATGAATGGTCAAATCATTACAATAAATAAATAATAAATATTACCATTTGTTACATCCTCCCCCTCTGGTTCCCACGGCGTCCCGACGAGGAACCAGGAGTCTGTGGGACCCTTGGTGGACGGCCACGTTTACGAAGAGGAATAAGGGGTTTTACTTTGTCATTATTACAAGGAATTAAAGCAGAGGTGTGGTAAACACCAAGAGGTTCCCCCGGATTATCAAGACTAGCAAGCTCGTAAGATGATAGTGACCTTTGTGTTAAAATCACGTAGGGACCTCTCTGCGTGGCATTAGTTTCGCACTTCTTCCTTGCGCAGCTTTGCTCAGCGGATGTGATGCTACAAAGACATGTTCTCCAGGTTGATATGTTGGAGCAGCTTTTCTCTTTTTATCAGCGTAAAACTTCCTACTATCCTGTTGCTCTTCAACCACTTCTCTAATCTGAGTGGAAAACTTAGCAAATTTCTTGAGATAGGGAGTAATCTCTGGCACAAAATTATCGTTCTGGATGACGACTAGGATATCATTAACAACTTCACTTGGAGTGCGTAACTCTCTACCAAAATTCAGAAAGGCTGCCGTCTGCCCTTTCGTTTCGCATTTGGCTGTGTTGAGAGCAAAGCGGATGAAGGGTAGCTTCTCTGACCAACAGTCATGCTTGTCTTGGACGAAAATTGCCGGCCGTGATTTCAGATCCCTATTCTTTCGTTCAACTGGGTTAGCTTGTGGATGGTATACAGGGATCAGGGATTGATGGATGTTCAGTAGGTAGCATATTTGTTGCCTCACTGCGGACACAAACTGGGTTCAATTGTCACTGATAAGGCGGCGAGGAATGCCATACCTCAGTAGAACCTCTTCAATCAAGGTAATGGCACATTCTTTAGCTGTGGCATTGGGTAGTGCAAACAGTTCGACCCACTTGGTGGTACAATCCTCAATGATGAGGATCCATCTTTTACCATCTTTACTCTCAGGTAGGGGCCCGAAGAGATCAATGGCCAAGGTTTCAAAACGTTGGGCTGGCACAGGTGTCTGTAATAGCCTGGAAAGCTTCTGATTTGAAGCTTTGTATTTAATGCAGTCAGGACAGTTCTTTACATAATCAATTATGTATTTCCTCATACCAGTCCAATAATAGTTCTTTGCTATTCGAGTATAGGTGCCTTCGGCGCCATAATGACCAGCCATTGGGGCATCATGATGGTTTTTGAGGATCAAAATTCTTTCATGGCTAGGTACCACTAACTGGGCCTCTTCACTCTCAATGTTTCCTTCTTTACAGGAGACATTCTGTATGGGGGTACAGAAATAGGAGGACTATTTCCCGTGTTAATGTGGTGCTCAAAGATATTTGTTGCTTCTCCCCCTGGTTCGAAGACATTTTGGAAGGATTCCAACAGGAGGTTAAGTTTCTCCTTCTGGGCACACACACACACAGAGAGTCAAACTTTCACCTTCCCCTTCTCTTAATTGGCAGGTGTTGCTGGACATCTTCTCAACTATGGACGGGGTGTCCAATTCTTCACCAAATGGATACTTGTGGGTAGGATTGTCCCAGAAGTACCAACAAGTATTCTTCACATCTAGAACCAAACCAGCAGAATTAAGGAAATCTGTTCCTAGAGGTGTTCTATTTCCCTTTGCCAGAATTATGAATTTGGTCAAGACTGATCTCTCAATTTCTACCATTACTTGGGTTGTGAGGGCCTCACCTGTGGTCTGTTGACCATCTGCTAAGCTCATTGCTAATGTGGTTTCCTGGAAAAGGAGTCCCTTATCCTTAAATATCTGGAACATCCTTTCCCCAGCAATTGAATGTGAAGATCCTGTGTCTGCACATACACGTCCCTTTATTCCACAGAAAGTTATGTCGATTAGGGTCAATCGAGGGCTTCTGGTTCGAGCTGTGTAAGCATTGATGTGATTGGTTGCTACGTCTGTTCTTTGTGAGGCGTTGAGGTTGCAGGTGGGGCACCTAGGTTTTATCACTCCTTGTTTCCCGCAGCCATAGCATCTGAGAGGGGATCTCTCATTTGGTACCTGATGGGAATCTTCTCTTTTGGGAAGGCGTTCAGGTTTCCTGAATGATACCTGTCTTCCATCATTTACGGTTTCACTTGCCTTCGCGTGTCTCCTAAGTCCACTGGGTAGGGAACGTCGGATGTTGTCAAAAGCTTCCAGCTTACCTGCTAACATTTCTGGGGAGATAAGTTCTTCCCAGATATCCAGGTAATGTTCCTTACACTCTGGAGAGCATCTCTTTTTCATTTGATCGACAATCATCAGATTCTTCAATCCGTCAAATGAAGCAATTTTAAGCTCATTGAGCCAACCTTCAAAATATGCTCGGATTTCAAAATAATAAACCTTCTACGTCCCATTTGGGCTTTTTCTGTGACGTGAAAACAGGTCCCGGAATTTTTCTGCGGTTAATTTGAACCGTTGCAGAAGCATTCCTCGAATGTGGGAGTAATCCCTACATTTCTCCTCGGGCAATGAGGGAGGTTACATCACTAGGTAGGGCACCAATGAGATAGGGCACCCACAGATCTTCATCAAGATCCAATAGCTTCATTTGCCGTTCGAATAAGGTGCGGAACAGGTCCATGTTATCAACTTCAGGATTGAATGTTGGTGGCAACTTTTTTAATTCAATTTTTGTTTGAGTTAGGGTTTGTGGACCTACGACTCCTTGAGTCTCATTTCGCAGGCGTATTTTCTGCAGCTCAAATTCACGCTGTGCTTACTCTTTTTGTTTGTTTTCCTCGGCTATCCTATTTGATACGATTCCCTCAAAGATACATTTCACAAATTCAGGGTCTTCCTTATAAGTATCATTTGTTAAAATTTTTGTCCTTAATTCAATTATTTTTAGCTCTTACCCATTCGACTCACATCAATAGCAAGCTTAATGAGATCAGTTTTTTTTCCTTTTCCCAGAAATGACATGACTGAGAAATTTAAGAGTTGCAAATAAATAAAATAAGTAACTAAGGTCCAGGCCTTATTGTCCACCAAAGCTCTTATACACTTTAAAATATGGCTAGCTTTAAAACCTTATAAATTATTATGCACTTCAAAAAACAATTAAAATGGGTAAATAAATTAATAACATATTCAAAATACCTTTAAGAAACATTATTTCAAATAATAAAATAATATAAAGAAAATTTAGGAATCATCAGTTGTAATGATACGAAAATTCAATGAAATGAAAATACTAATCAAAACTAAAATAATCAGGCATGTAATGCTACCTAAATTCAATAGGAAATCAGTAAAATATCAAGCAAAAGAGTAATTATTAATATGCAATTCACAAAATATTAATCAGGAAACGTTATCTCACAAGAAATAAATTAATATACAGCAAAATTAAGAATTATCATTGCATAAGAATACCAAAAAAATCAATGAAATAAAATAATAAAATTATCCCTAGCACTGTAGCAGGATTGCTATCACTTGTATATGAAAAATGCACAAAACACTATTGCAAGAACTTTTAACAGGAAATAGATCTTCTTTTCTTCAGACAATTGAAGTCAGGATGATTCGCTTTCTCTCTCGATTTCCAGGGATTTTCTCTTGCTTTAGAAGGATTGCGGCGCAATACCAGTAATTTCTTCCGGGACAGTAAGGTTTACAGAGCAGGGTAAATTTTCGTTTTCCTGCGGCGGTTTCTGCTTCTACGGGGTCGTAAGTCTTAGGCCATGGGTCTGGACGCCAGTTTTAACACGAAATAAAATGTCAACAACTCTTGCCACATACAATTCAATACTTTATTTTTCAAACTGAATATTTTCTCTCCTTATATATTGCCATCGAAAGTTTCATAACTTTCCATAATTATAATTACAGTTAACTTTTATAAATACAAACGCAATAAAATAAAAGCACGAGAGAAATAAAGAATTACAATTTTTAACACGCTGGGATGAATGGTCAAATCATTACAATAAATAAATAATATAGTATATTACCATTTGTTACATGCTTTATTTATAAAAGCTTTTTTTTTAGTTATTATTTCACTCTTAACAACAGATTTTTTTATCTCTTTTTTTTATCTATAAAGGGATGTTTTACATTTTTCATTTGAAGTTTTTCCAACTTCCAATTTTCAGGCATGCAAAAATGCAAAGAATATAACTAAATAAAAATAAACAAACGATATCTTGATCATTTTTAGGGTGCAAAATCCTCTTAAGGGAAATAAAACCAGGCTAATTCGATCCCTTTCGAAGTGCTCTTCCAGTTATTATAATTTCATGCTCATAGGACTATTCCTTACATAGTTTTTAATTGTTTCAAGTCCACAATATCTTGGCTTCTTTTTGAGTCTTGGACTTGAGATTTGAGAGAACCCACTGTTCCACTCGCCGAGACCCATCCAGTCATATACTTGACTCCCATTGTGTAGGCATGAGGAGGGGTTAAGCACTAAAATATGTTCCTTCAAGAGGTGTGAAAAAAATTTCACACCCTAAGGAATTGAGCTTGGGACTTGATTTTTGGAGGTAAACCATATTTTCGTGTATGCGCGAGCCTTCGTGGAATTGGCTCACTCTGGTGCTCCCCCTCCACAGGGCTTCCCCATTAATAACTCGAATTCTATGCTACGTTGGTCGACTGCACCGGCTGGATTCGATTGTTCTCCCTATGAGATCTTCAAATATGTAATTTTATCCCAATAGCCCCATTCCTTCCTCCACCCCCCATTTCACGTTTTTAAACAACTTTAAAATTTTTTTAATTCTTCATAGCTCCTAGGATTTTTGACCTGCTTGGTTCTGAAGTACAAGGACTCGACCTCCAAGGTGTTCCCCCCCCCCTGGACAGCATTTTGCCAATGCAAATCCTGACTGGCTCATTTCATCATTTCCCTGAAACAGTTCAGGGTGTAATAAAATCACTATCATTATGGAAATGACATGGAAGAGACGTTATTTTAAAGTATTGGCAAAATGCTGTCCCGGGGGAGGGGACACTTGGGAGGTCGAGTCCTTGTACTTCCGAACCATACAGGTCAAAAATCCTCGGAGCTATGGGGAATTAAATGAATTTTAAAATTGTTTAAAAACGTGAGATGGGGGGGAGGGAAGGAATTGGTACTCAACTAGTAGTATTCGTTCATGGAGTAAATAAATCATTTGAAGTAACTGAAGAAATACTAAATTTGATAGGTTTGAAAGATGCTGCTGAAAACTATTTATGTAAAAACAACTTGCGTTTGTAAATTCTTTTTCAACTGATGGGGCACCTGTTATGATCGGTAAAGTAAAAGAGGCTGTGAAATTACTGATCGATAAAATAGAATCCAACAACAAAAATAATAACTGCTTCCAAAGAGCTGATTTAACTGTAATCCACTTCTTGAGTAATCAACAAAATCTGTGTGCCCATGTATTATCGATGTGAATCATGTTATACAAGTAGTCATAAAAACAATGAACTAAATTTGATCACATGTACTTTCGCATAGACAATTTAAGGAGTTCCTAAAAGAATTAGATTGTAAATAAAGTGAAGCTGTAAATCTGAGTCGTGTCAAATGGTTGAGGGATGGAAGATGTTTACAGCTATTTTATGAGTAATAGCAACAAAATGACTTGTTTATTAATGAAAAGCAAATACAAGAATTAAGAAATGATAAATGGTTATAGGATTTACGTTTTCAGTTATCAAAAAAAAAAAAATTAAATGCATCATAACATGAAAAAGAACATTTAATATTTGATGCAGAAAGAAATTGTTTCTTCAAATTTCCATTGAAAAATAATAATGTTCAACATTATCCATTAATAAAGGAATAAAAAAAAATTCAAAATGTATTACATTATTTAAATGTAACATACACAAATGTATTTTTAATGTAACATTACATTATTTAAATATGTACATCAAATACGCAAAAAAACTATGCAAACTTGCTGATCTTTTCAGAGTTATTTCACTAATTTAGACAAAAACAAAAAATACTTGAAATATATTCATCTCCCTTTCATTTCGATGTCAAGTTTGACCCAGAATATCTCTCAAAGTAACTGATTGACTTAACAGTGCAATAATGAATAAAAACACATTTTTGAAACATCAGAATCATAATTAGATTTTTATAACACTTATGTTACGAAAGAAAACTTTTTCCAATTTGAGAGATCTGGCACAAAAAGTTACGAGGGCTTCTGGATCAACTTACACTTGTGACTACTTTTTTTTCCCTCTTTCCCCAAAGTGAAATTTATCACAAATAAATTGTGCTTAGACTTACCTGATGAAAATCTGCAACATAAATTACAATGCACATATACAAGCAATGAGATCAACTAGCAAAAACTAAGTAAATGGGTTGAGAAACAAATATCTCACTAATTAAATAAATTAATTATTATTTGATTATTGTATTATTGTTATATTATCTATGTTTGTATACATGGAACATAATGAAAATAATAATAATTCATGTTTTAAATTTTCTCTCCAAAAAATATTTGTAACAGGTCCAAACCTAATACGACGATATATATTTTTATATGCGACTCCCCGGGATTATAAGGTTTTTCCAAATAGGCCCGGAAGGGTCAATTGGGTTGGTCACACCTGTTATAACATAATACAACACAAATGCATTTAAAAAATTAAAACTTGCCAACATTCAAGAAAAAAAAATCACTAAAGTATGTTATAGTTCTTTTACTTCATGTCCATGTAGCATTTCACTTAAGTCAAATCAAATAACTCAAAATTACATTCTTTCCATTATTATTTGCAAATATGATAATTAATTTTCAATTACAGCCTTTGTGCAAAAAATTACTGAAAATTTTAACAATTATAAGGCTTTAAGATTTTTTTTTGGAGAAAACAAATAAAGTTGAATTCTGAAAAATAAAAACTGTTAAATATATATAAATATAAAGCTTCAAATTTTTGGCAGGCATGAATGTCCACAAATGTGTTTATAAGTAAAAAATTTGAGAGAAAGCATTTTTAGATTCTGCATGTACATAAAAATTTTCCTTTGCATGGATAAGTAAACATCTTTTTATATTACCACTTTGACAGAAAGCAATGTTAAATATTTCACACTTTTGCCACTTTCTTTGGTATGAATGCACAAATGTCATCATAATTCATCAATCTGATAAAAGGGCAAGAAGCATATTTACAAGGTATGATATCCATCTGGCTTTCCCTTGGTATATATATGTAAAAGTACATTTAAAGAACCAAAAAAAAAGTTTGAAAGAAATTCTTTTACAAACATGAAGTTTTCAATTGGTATAAAAACAAGTAAATGTCTTTTTAAAACACCACTTTAAGGGAAAGCCTTGTTGCATATTTCAAAAAACATTAGGCTTTTCCTTGGTATGAATAAATAAATGTTTTTTTAAATGACCACTTTCACTGAAAGCCTTGTTGCATATTTCACAAACATGAGGTTTTTCCTTGGTATGAATACGTAAATGTCGTTTGAAATTGCAAGGGTCACGGAAAGCCCTATGGCATATTACACAAATATGAGGCTTTTCATTGGTATGAATACTTAAATGTGAATTTAAACTGCTCTTTTGAGAGAAAGCCTTGTTGCATATTTCACAAACATGAGGCTTTTCCTTGGTATGAATAAGTAAATGCCTTTTTAATTCGCACACTTGATTGAAAGCCTTGTTGCAAATTTCACAAACATGAGACCTTTCTTTGGTATGAAGACGTAAATGCCTTTTTAAATCACGAATTTCACTGAAATCCTTGTTGCATATTTCACAAACATGAGGCTTTTCCTTGGTATGAAGACGTAAATGTGTATTTAAACTGCTACTTTGAGAAAAAGCCTTATTACATATTTCACAAATATAAGGCTTTTCCTTGGTATGAATACGTAAATGCCTTTTTAAATCGCAAACTTCACTGAAAGCCTTGTTGCATATTTCACAAACATGATACTTTTCATTGGTATGAATACGTGAATGCCTTTTTAAACCGCAAACTTGAGTGAAAGCCTTGTTGCATATTTCACAAACGTGAGGATTTTTATCGGTATAAGCATGTGAATGCAAATTTAAACTGTCATTGTAAAAGAAAGCTGTATTGAATATTTCACAAACATGAGGTTTTTCATTGGACTGAATACTCAAGTTATGCTTCAAATTATTATTTTTAGAGACAGCCATCTGGCTTTTTTAATAAAAATGGATATCTTACATGAGGGAAGAGCATATAAATCCTTTATTAATTTAAATAAGGAGAAAATGTTGGTTTGTGGAAAACAGTTCATTAGAACAATGTAGAAGAAACTATTTTTTCAATGGAAAATTGAAATCTGAATTTTTGTTGCATTTGACAAGTAATATAAGAAAGTAAGAAGTATTGTCGTATTTGTAAAATGAAATCCAGCAGAATATCAGAACTACAAATGAAGTAAGTAATAGGTAAACTAATTTCTCTTCAGCTTGCTGAAAAGATTCTAAAATATATCTAATGAGAGTGATTAAGAAAAAGTATTAAGTGGAAACTTTTCATTAATATAAATGAAACCTATATAAAAGGTATATCTGGATGGAAACTTGCTAATTTTTTGAGGATTATTATAAGAGCCATGAATCAACATATGTTACATAAAACTATTAGCTTGAAACATATGAAAAATAGTACTTCATGTCCTCCTTTAACATTGGCTAATGATTGGTTTGATGTACTGGTCCATCAAAATAAATATTTTCGTGTTAATCCACATAATTATTGACAAAAGTTATTATTATACAATTGGAGATCACTGAAATTGTACAGATATTTTTTCTTCAAAGGGATTTAAAAACGTATAAGTTTCTAAAATTTGAAAAATGCTCTTCAAGATTTTATCTTTTATAGAAATAACAATCATTCAAATGAGAAAGTTATGTTAAAATGTTTGTTACAGAATATTTCCTGAGAATTTTTTTCTTTTCACTTTTGATTAATTGTTTTATCATAGGGAGAAAAAGGTAGCTTGAGAGATAAAAAACTGAATTCCCAAAAAAGTCTTTAATTTCCATTTAAAAAATAACTAAATGAAATATAGATAACTTTACTTAAACACTCCATGACTATGTAGTTCATCTCTGTCGAAAAAAAGAGTTTTTCTTCCTCATAAACTTTTTCCTATGTATCTCATTTTGTTTCTTGAGTCAGTTTAATTTATGTCTAGAGGAGTCTAGATTCTTCTGTTTCTCTGTAAAAAAAAGGAGAATTATTAACATTCAAATTATGTAAAAAGATTTAGAGCAATTGCAATAAATAGTTATGCAAAATAACATAATAGGCTCCTAGTTTCATATGTATCCAAAAATATCTTATTTGACAGACTTCGCCCAACTATACTACACCAGTAATCTCCAAACTTTTCAAACTAACAGAACCCCTAGAACTAGAAATTGCTTTCATGGAACCCCATCCTTTTTTGCATACTTCGAAGAATATATCTCAAAATAATATTTAACATGATGTAGGCACTTTATGTAAAGGCAAATAAAAAAAGTGTTGCATTTATTATTATAAAATTCTAATATAGTTTTTTTTTAAAGAACTTACTCATTAATAATACTAATTTGCGATTATGTGCCACCCATTGATGCATTATATTTAGTAACTGGGATAAGTGCTTGCTATTTTCCCCATAAACTGTAGAAGTCTAGGTCAATCAAGATTAAATGCAATCCTATCACATTGTTCTAATTTGTTTTTGTGGCCACATAAGTTGAGAAATATATTTCACTTAAATGCAATGTTATGAATGGCATTAAAATGGTTAGATGTGTAAGAAATACTGTGTATTTTGCATGAATTTAAAACCTAAATTTTAGAAACTGGTTTTGCTTAAATTTAGATTTTAACATCGAATCTCTTGATAAGTTGTTTCCGCTCCTTCATTATAGGTGTTTTTTCCACAAATGCAAAATGGTCCATTTTTCAATAAAAAACTAATTAGTTTTGTAAAACATTATGCTAACTAACGAGTATAAAATTATCTTGTGGAACTTGAGATAGTAAACAATAGAATATTCACAATCTAGCAGGAAGTATATATATATAAAGATAAAACGTTTTAATATTTTTATTACATTATAATAAAAGTTGAAAAAGTGCTACAAAATAAAGTTATAATATATGAATAAAATTTTCAGTTTGAATGAATAGGAGATAAGCTTTAGATGCTTGTAACTATAGAAACTTCATAGAGAACATGAATCCATTTTGCATGCATATTTATTTCTTGTCGAATTTTTTATTGTGACTCATGGAACCCATATGTATACCTCAAGGAACCCCAGGGTTCCATGGAACACAGTTTGAAGACCAATGTACTATACCCTCCAAACATTTAGTTGAGTTTTCAAAGTAAATATTACCTTAAAATTTCACACAAATGATCCTTTGTAAGATTATTTAATTGTCATGTCTCATTCAAAGAAAAAAAAGCAACAACTCTCATTCTCCAACTCAGTTTGACCACACTTGATTTTGACTATGATTGTTACCTTATTCATTTTTCATGATATAATAATGCAAAATTTATATTTCCCAGTAAATAAATACTTAATGAAGGATTTTTAATGACTGAAGGTTCATGATTTGAAACAGTGTATAAGGATGAGTACAGATCTAATGCTAAAATAATTAATTTAGTAACCATGTACTAAGAACAATAATCCAAGACTAAATTTAAGAGAATCAAAAATTCACTATATGTCTTACAAATGCCTTTTTCAGAATTAAAATTTTAAAGCACATTCGGTTTCTATCTCGCCAATATTTTTATACAGTAGATTTACGACAACATAATGCAAGGCATTCATCAATATGGTTAGTATTCATATCTTGTCCAATGGAACATAAAACACAAATAGGTGAATCATCAATTTCTTAAATGAAAAAGGTAAGTATAATGGCAGTCTTGTCCACTCAAAAACTTAAACATAGGAATAGCAGCTTTGTAAGAAGTAATGAATGGAAAATTAGCCTCTTTTACAGATGATGAGATTTCCCATTATATGATAGCATTCCTCTAGAGCAGAAGTCAGTAGACTTTTGACAGAAAATATCCTAATCGAAGGCAAAACATTTGTTGGGTGGGAAAAAGTGATTCCCCCCTTTCAAAAAGAAAAATGCAATCATATATTCTGGCCACTTGCATTGATGACTCATTCCATTCAGCAGCTTATTTTCAGTCTAACCTAAATATCCTTGTCTGCCCGTATTTAGGAAATTTTTTTAACATATGTTTTCTTTTAATCATCTAAACATCAAAGATACGGGTAATAGTATCAAGATGAATTCACTAAGAGGTGAGCATGATATGGGAGGAAAATTTGTATGCAGGAAAAAAACAGAAACAGAGCAGCAACAACTGAAAATCTGATACAAATGAAACAAAAATTTATCGATAGCATAAGCAAAATCATACAACTTTTGCTTGCAAATGTTCAACAGTCTTTACTAATTCTTTTACATTCTTTTATAACATATTCTTTTTTAAAAAATGTAGCATAACAAATGCATTGGATGGCATGGAAGAGGACTGCGCATGTGGGATGGCGACGCCATTGGCAATTCTGAAGTCAACTATGACAATGAGAGTGATGAATCATTTTTGAAACATATACTGATGGTTTGAGTAGATCTAGGTTCATCTGTATATTTGAAAGTTTTAAGTTGTGGTAAAATAATTAAATTATTATAACTTATTATTTCTCATTAAATTTTTAAAAAATTTCTTAAGTATTGGACACATTAAATCACCTTTTAAGCAATTTATATATTTTTCTCAAAAACATATAGAGAATTGGAGGTGTGGCTTAAAATCAATGACAGCATTTTTTCAGAAAATCATTTTGAGAATATGAGGTGTGTCTTAGTATCAATAGCAGCTTAAATTCGAGTAAATACAGTATTCGGAATTGGCAGAACACACAAATAAAAAAACTTATTGCTATTACTTCACATCTAAAACTTTCAAAGTATGGTTACACAGAAAAGGGAATATTGCATACACATTATTGGAAGAGGTATAGTGCTTTGAAAATAAGCTACAATGCTATATTCAATGGGTAGTGGAGCCCTGAGAAATATACTTAATGCTTATTCTCAACTGCAAGAAAAAAACTGAAAAATTTATTTGTCAAATCACTGTAAAGGTTTCTCAATTCCACAGAATTTTTAAGTTTTGTTTCATTTGAAAAAACAAAAGGACAGTACATGGGATTTTCATATGGGGAAAAAAAACTGAATGTGCTTTTTCAAAATGAACAATGTTAATATGAAAATGAAATTACATGAATAATGTTAGACATGTATGAGGAGGGAAATATATATACATAGTCACATAGTGGTATATTTTATGTAACTAAGACTTATGAAAAATAATTTTTGATATTGATAAATTTTTCAAATGAATTCCAAAATTCTATTTTATGCTTCAGTACCTAAGATAAAAGGACTTTTATAACAGAAATATTTGTTCAACTAACAGGTGTAATAAATGATCCAACAGAATTAAAGAGATTAGAATGAAACAAATAAATTTATTGAATGTATTTTATCTTTCTTTACCAAATTGGACAAAATAACATTAGTTACAGTCACCCTTTTCTTCCAGTGTAACAAATTTCTGTGGCAACGGTTGTGAGCCACTCACAGAAGCCTTTCTGTTTTGCAAAATTAGGGTGAAACAGAGAATAGGTTGATTTTGAGAAAAGCTGTGCAACTTAGTCTATTTTTAGGATGTCATAATACAAAATCATCAATTCCATGTAAATGAATGTTTAACCTGTTCAGGACCATGATCACATTTATGTGATCACGCGTTTCTCCCTCCACGGCATCATATATATAATTGAGCTTTCCCTCCTCATAGGCCCATGATCACACCTGTGTGATCAGAGTTAGGAACGTTTTTATATTAATTTTTACAATTACTAGATGGTGGTAAAAAAAATCCTTTTTTTTTTTTTAATAATTTTTCACAAAACTTTGAACTTCAACGTGTGCTTTCGGCTTTGTGTTTTTTTTTTCATTAGATCCGAAATATTTATCAATATAAACAATTCACATGTTTAGATTTTTCCAAGAGAATCGGATATTTAAAGGTTCGTGATCTATTGCTCTATGGATTTCTGTTTATATTTTGAATAAGTTGGTTTAGTTTTCTAATATTTTCCATATTCGTATGCAAATATATGGGATTTTTGTCAATTTTTTTAAAGTGTATGTAATTTGTTTTAATTAAAATGAAGATATTTTCTTTAAAGTTTGCAGTTGTTTTTTTAAATATAGCAAAAAATTTTGTACTCTATACTCAGATATTATCAATGATATTAAATTGTAAGTTTGAGCATATTTGATTGCATTTAAAACTTTATGTGAATTTTTAAATGAAATTAGGCTTAGCAGGGATATTTGACTGGTCCCGTGCATACCCAATCCAAGCATACGAGCCTGGGGAAGCGCTTCTTTCTCCTTCCGCTGGTCTTGAAGGGGTTAAAGGAGGATTTTGATGGCAGAAATCTTGTAATTTAAAACAGTGTAAAATATGCAACTGAAGGCACTAATATTCTTTGTTACGACAGCCATTGCAGATAGGTATTTTTTCCCTAGAAAACTCTACAACCAGTGGCGCACACAAGGGGGGGCCTGGGGGTTCGCCCCCAAAGCCCTTGATTTTTTTCTGATTGATTATAATTCTAAGCATAGAGTATGTAAAATTTAATTAAATATTTGTTATTAATGATTAATTTAATTAATTAATGCTAATTATTTATTCAATAATTAGTTTTTTACTGTTTTGTTCCCGAAAATCGACAAAATCAAAAGGAGCACGATACAAGAATGGTGAACTTTTGACCCCGGATCCCCCCTGAAAAATTCCTGTGTGTGCTACTGACTACAACCTAACAGAAACATTTATTAATAAATAAATTAAACATTTTTTATATTCGACACAAACTAAATAGAAAATAAAGCATTACTTGCGTATTATCACAACAATCGCCAAGATTCAAAATACTCCAATTTTGCATGTGTTGTATGCGCTGAATTGGCAATTATGTGCTTTGTTTCATAGAATGTCACCAATGGGTTGTGATAATACCTAAGTATTAATAAGACCTACTAAGGGTATTCTAAGAAACAATAATTTTAAAGAATACCAAACTTTACATATAATTACAGAATGTAAATAATTTCCCATTTCATAAATTCAATATAAAAGAAAAGGAAATTAATTAAATGTTAAACTGGATAATGTACTATTTTTTTCATAAATAATTTTCAATAACTTATCACTTTTACACAGCTTAAACGAAAATTTTTATTCGAATAATAGCACACCAGGATGCAAAGTTTTCTTTCTTGCTTAATATCTAACATCTTTCACTACTAAGCTACAATGATCCTTCGAAAAAGCTGCATTTCATAAAAAGGATGCGAATGCAATCCAAACATAAATAAGCTGACTTCCTTGAAAACAGAAATCTCCCACGTTAAGATTACAAGCAACACAGCAACAAGAATAACAAACATGGGTTTTCTTCCAAACTTCACACACTTGTACATCATAATTATTTTTACCTTAAATTTTAAGAGCAAAAAGGAATGTTGAGTCAATTTGAATTCATACAATTACTAGTTTTAATGATTTAATTTTATGAGGGGATAGTTAGTTTGCTGGTTTCAATATATTCAGCTGTTTTCGATTGTTAACAATTGTAATTATGACTAAATTTAACTCTTTAAATAATAAGTTTTAATTAATTCATCTTTTAAAATTATAATTAAATTATAATATCATTAAAACCAGCTGTGCATTGAAATTTTTCTCAACTGAGTGCTTTAAAATGTGAGAAAAAGCTTTTAAAATGTACACACAGACATAGTTACAATGTCAGTACAAGAAAAACACAATGAAAACACCAAATTCCCTCATCAATTCTGATGTGCTAGTGTACTTCATAAATTTCTTTTTGCAGATATCCTTTTGACATTTACAGCTTTACTAGCGCCCACTCTAGAATTGAACTAAAAAATGCCAAACAAGCGCGATAAACGATATTGTCTGGTAACCCATTCCGCACAATTTTAGTCCAATCACAGAATGTCGCTTACAGCGCTACCTTCAGGTAAAATGGAGAGCTATTTCGGAAAAGGTGTGAAAGATTTTCAAACGCCAAATCCTCTTTTCTAGCCAAAGGTCCATCGCCATTCTTGAGAGGACAGGATTGTAGCAACCGTATGCAAGATTATTACGCGGGAAAATTACGCGTAGTAATACATTAAACTTCTTAGGAAGGGGGGAGCGTTTCTGCAAATATACTTTTCCTTTTTCCCATGTGCAAATTAAAAGTTTTTTTCTGATTGTGAAAAATAATTTCTAAATCAGATCACACCGCTTCTAGAGTTGATTTATTATACAAAAGATTATTTATCTTATTGGTTCTTTAAATTATAATTGACCAGTAAGAGATATAATTTGGATGTGAATAAAAATTACAGTACAATATACTATATATTATTTTACTACCCATGTTTTTTTTCATTGATTTTTTTCTTTTTTAACACCTAGATTTTGAAAAAAAAATAACTATTGTGTTCTTTTAAAAAAAAAATTGTGGAAAATAAATCCTGAATTTTTAACAACCAGAACAGGGAAACAACAGGATTCTCAAAAAGGAGTGATTGTAAAGAATATAAAAATAGATTTATCTCAAGTTATAACATCAAATTTTCAGCATCTTTCAAAACAAACTAACACATTTAAAAAAACCCTGGAAAATCTTAACTTTTATTTTTATACATTCATTATATTTTTACATTTGAAAATGCATTTTTATTTTTGTACGTTTTCAGTGTATGCTAATACTTTTTTGGAATTTCTTCATTTTTTAAAATTTTATTTGGTTTTCTTTTTAGTGCTGTATCAACTTAAATGAATTAAAGCATTTGTTTCATTTAGTAAAGCACTTTTATATTTATATCTGTGTAAAATAATTGAATAATATTTTTGTCTAAAAAAGCTATAAAAGATATAAAATTCTTATCAATGAAAAAAAATTGAAGACTTTTCCATACTTTATTTTTCTATATTTTAATCACACTTCTAACGACAATTATAGCCAAAATTATAATTGACGTAATTTAAGTATCAATGTAAAAAATAAAAGGTTTTTTCCCCCTGCTTAAAGATAATGATGAGATATTAAATTCTAAGTGTTCTAATTTATTAGGTGTTTTCCGATAAAAAAAAGTTAATAAATATTTAAAAATACTATATAAATATCCAAAACTTGGAAAATGATTTTAAAAACATATTATTATTTTTAAAGGCTGAATATTACATCAACAAGGAAATCCTAGAGTGTGAGAATGGAATTACTTACCTCTATTTGTAAAATAAAAATGAATGTTTTAATCAGCACCGAATTTAGATTTATTCAGATTATTGCCGATTCTGAATAGAGGATAACATTAGAATTAAATTTACTTGATATTTCTTTTTAGTTTTCACCCAAATTAGGACAAGTTTACATTTAAATCAAATCTTAATTTAATTTTATTTTTTTTCTCTCGAGCCTTTAAAAAAATCCTTCTTAAAGTAAAACCTTGAAAACGCTCATCTAAAATAATATTTCAGTAATATGATGAACTCAATATATGTAATATATGTTACCGTTAAAGAGTGTTTAATTTAGTTTTTTTTTTTCATAGAATAACTAGGTATTTCATAAAATAACTAGACAAGTCAGTTAAAGTAAATAATAGATGAACAATTTCATGCTTTACCTAGTTATTCCATGAAATAACCAAGGATAGACCATTAAAGTGAAAAATAAACAATTTCAAAGATGTTTTATAAATTAATTGATCATAAACAGCTAAAATCTCTCGAAAAATACATTTTGCGGAAGACTAATTGATAAATATTTAGAGAAAGTAGAGATGATATAATTTACAGTTTAAGCTGTTTTTGTGCGATAGATATGGACCGCATAAAAAAAATTGCACAAAAAAAAATATTCAAAAATTTCATAAATTATTACATATAACAAACCAATTCGTGGAAATACTACAAAAAAACTTTTTTTTTATGCGGTGGATAGGGACCGCATAAAAAAAGTCGCATTTATAAAATATGCCAATTATTTACGAAATTTATGTAAGAGTACTTCTCTCTCTCCATATAACAAAATAAAATAATTAAATATTACACATAGAAGCATTTTAAAAACATATAGTGTCTCAATGTATATACGGATAAGCCTTTAAAATGCACATACATAATTCATCGCTACTCATCGTAATCCAAAGTCCTGTCATGAGTAAGTTCAAAATCGCTTTCGTCACTTAAAGGCACAATTTCAATTGATTTATTTTTTGGCAACGTTAAGTAAGAGATAAGTTTTTGTGACGAAGGACGGGTGATCATTTGCGTGTAAATGTCACGATAACCAGCTATACATGATTGAAGCCCTTTTTGGAATTTTATACTCCTTTCTTAACTGGAATCTATTTTAAGAAAATGCTTTTCAAATTTGTTGGAAAGCTGGATCCCTGCATATTTTTATCCACTCTCAAAGAATCTGGCTTCATGTCCGTCTTCATAATTTATCAAATTATTGATATTGTCACTGTTATTGAAAGTTTCGTCTTCAATCAAGCGCGGGCTGCTGGATCGTTGAGAGAAAGCAACTGAATGCGCATTGTCAGGAGACTGTTTATAACAAATGAACAGAGCGTCTTGAAGTGTCTACATTTCAGTGGCGTAACGTACACCCCCGCATCACGGGGGAGGGGCAGAACTCTAGGGGCCCAAGGCCTGACTTACGCTAAATACGTATTTACCTAATTTATAAAATATTAAAGGCAAAATCTTACTTTAAGGGGGAGGGGGTCCCTAACATTCTCCTTTACGCCACTAGTAAATAAATAGAAAACATTATAGTGCCCCCAAAGCCATTGAAATTCATACACCGCATAAAAAAAATATCCCACAAAAAGGAAATCGCATAAAAAAAGACCGCGCAAAAACAGGTACGACTGTATTATATTGCTGATATTGCTATTAGTTAAACAGAAAAGGGAGAAAAAGAATATGTTGCAAAAAAATAGATTATTTTTAAACATTATCGACAAAAATACATGCTGGGAAAAAAACTGTTGCTTCGTACGAACATTGTGTAAACTTTTTAAAACAAAAATGTAAAAGAATATTGATTTAAATTTTATGAGATACATTTATTTTACTTTTCATTTTTTATTAGGACAAGGATTGCCATAATGACACTTTGGATTGAACTGCTTATTATTTTTGTAACAAGCACACTGTTTAGTATTACATTGTCCCCGTCCTCTCCAGGCAGTGCGGGGCTTCTGACATGACGCACCAAAACAAAATGACCTAAATATCGTTTTTTAGTTTTATTTAGTTATATTCTTTGCATTATTATCTTTCGATTGATATAGAAACTGAAAATTAGAAACTCTGTATAAAACTTCAATCGAAAAATATAAACAAATTAGGGAATTCGACCATGCCCTCTTTATAGATAAAAAAAATAAAGCTGTTTTAAAAAGGAAAATAATAACTAAAAAAAAGGTGTTGCAAATAAAGCAGGATATTTCTGAAGTACTACATTAATGTATAATCTTTAGGGGGAAAAAAGGTTTGAAATTCTATTGCAAATATCTTTAAAAAAAATACCAGCTTTATTATCTAATTATTTTGTTAATTAATTTCGAATAAATAATGAGTAATTCAATTATTTTTGCTGTATTAAATACTCTGGTTTTAATAATGCACCTTATTTGCTAAATAAACACTTTTAAACTCTTGACAATATTATTTCATCATTTCTCTGAAACAGGTTAGGGATTTGATCAAATCACTTATTTCTTTTGGGAAATCACCTTACAGAGGGTTCTTATTTTAATATCTTGCGTGAATTGATCATCTTCCTTAGGGATTTGATGAAAGGCCTAATTTGATCATTTCCCTGCGACATATGTGTATCAGTTATGTGATTATATACAGTATAAAGAAAGATTTATCTTTTAACTAGCTGTATTAAACCAAAATTAACGATACGCAATTAAATCTTGCTTTTCTTGGTATAAATATTTCGTGCAAAGAAAAGTTAAGGTATTTGAATTCCTTTTTAATCATATGACAATTTATATGATAAAATGACACTTATAAATTAAATAAGGCTTAATTTCACTGAAAACAGGGTGACTGTTTTTGAATACACACAATGAACAAAAACATTATTTTAAATAAGTCTTAAGAATTTGATCAAATCAAACAGCAGTGTATAACGTCAGAATAAATTCTGATTGTTAAATATAATTAAATATACAGTTGGTGATTTATTATTATCAATGGACTATCAGTTTATTATATATATATCGCACTATTCTGCTATACACCAGGGTTTTTGGTGACAGGCCACGTAATTTTTAACCATGGTCAAGTGACGAAGACGATACCTGGGCTGACACCCCATCTCCTGACTTCCACACCAACGGGAAGACATTGGAGCCTCAACACATTTATCGTGCATCGGCTGCTTCTGTACTAGACTCGAACTCATGACACGCCAGTTACGAGTCCATTAATTTGACCACTAGGCTACCGTAGCCTATTGATTTATTAAAATTTAAAGGATAAATATATTAAAAAGGAAAAGTGTGAATAGGTACTAAGAGTAATTATATCAAGTTATATACTAACATAAATTATCTACTTCTATTTTTGCTGCTTCGCTACTATGGTCTCCTCTTCTTGTCTTAAACTGAGGATCATTAGTTCAGAACTTAATTTTTTTAACCATTCATTTCATTTTTTAAAAAAAATCTGCAGTTTTTTAATTAAGAATCTTCATCGAGTACGAAATAAGAAACAGTACGAATTTTGTACATGTATAGTGATTAATAGTATAAAAGTACTAGGCGTACAATAGCCTGACTTTGCGAAGGAGGGGGCACCTTACAGACTTCGTTACGCTACTGAATTTTAGTAATGTTTTGCAGATTTATTATTAATTCGTTGGGGTTAATTCAAAATAAAGGTCTGTAAAAAAAATATTCTTTTTTTTTTTTTTTAAAAAAAAAAAGACCTAAATTGAATAAGTATTAATGATATATGAATGTTTAGTAAATTCATTTGGTAACTTTTCTTTTTTTAAAAGCATCGTAAGAAGTGGGTTCTTTTTTTTTTTTTTTTTTTTTTTGCATTTGGGTATTTAAACCCCAGTTAACTGTGGCACCCCCGATTGAGAGCGTGCTACTATACATTGATAAAGGTCATTTTGCTTAAAAAAATGTTCTGTAAATCATTTTTGAAAGTACCACTCCCTCCTAAGATATTTATAACAAACTAAAAATGTTCTTAGGATGCCAATAATAATATATCAATGAAAAATATAACATCTTGTGCTGCAGTTGGAGCGCCTATTATGATGGGAAAGAAAAATGGATAATCCAAATATGCTTCTTGTGTATTGTGTCATTAACAGGAAAAACCTAGTAGCTAAAAACATTTCACCTGTTCTAAATAAAATACTTAATTTATATATAAAGTCTAACAATGTTATTAAAGCTAATGTGAAGGTCTCTTCAAGTTATTTTGTGAAAAACGAAATGAAGACTATGTGAGATTTATACTTCACACAGATGACTCTTGTAAGGGAACTAACTGCTCGCAAAATAGAATTGCACAACATTTAGCGCACAGATACGAGACTAAATTATTTCTACATTAGAAAATGAAGTCTACCGAAATTAAAGATGGTTTCAAAAGCAACTACGTACAGCAGTATTCAAATGTAATGTATTCTTGATACTTCCCATAAGGGACAAATTTCAATCATTATTAGATATGTAAATTTTGAAGAGAAAATATTAAATATAAATGAGTTATATTTATAGAGTTTACTGAAGTAACATATGTGACTGGAGCTGGACCAGCAAACAGAGAGTTATATTAACGTCGTACTGCTAGGGCTATTGGGACGGACCTCTAATTTTGAACCTCGGTCAAGTGACGAGGATGACACCTGAGCTAGCGACCCCTTTCCTACCACACCACACCAAAATGTGGACACTGAACCTCGAACCCATTTATACGGTGGGTCTTCAGTGGCAACAGGACTCGAACTCGCTACCTTCCGACCACGAGTTCGTTCATGTGTTCGTACTGATATTTTTTGAATTAAAAAAAACTAGAAGGCTGCTCTGCTCCAAAGTGGAATTCCGCAAAACCCATTTTTAGTGGATCACTAAACAAAATAAATATTCCTGCAAAATATCAAGTCTTTAGGTCTAAAAATTCAGGAGATATCGTGATGAGTGAATCTCTCTCTCCTTTATATATGTAATGTTTCAACTTCAAGCTTTTGAAAAAAACAGTTTTATTCAGCGAGCAATCGACACATCTTTCGCAGAGAGAAAACGGAAGCCAAATGAAGATTTTAATTGGGCTGAAGAACTTTTTATATCTAGAACTTTTAAATAACTCTTTTTATTTTGTGTTTTTGATTTGAAAGTGGAGGGTGGCAGCGTACATATGGAGACAATTAAATTTAAAGAGCTGGGATTAAAAGTGTTATGTTTAAAATATCTTTTCTGAGAAATAATCGGGAGTTTTAATTTAAGACTCGAAGATGCTACGGAAAATAAAAGTTAAATGGTAAATATAGAGGATTTTATTTTAGATCTAATTTAATTATCCTTGCATATTGATAGATAAATTTTAATAATTGCGGTATCTGATCAGAACAATTTGCTGTGATATGTATCAGTATGCAATTGCATCGAAATTCCTTTTTGACAATTTAAACGATAAGAAAAATTAATAAAAATAAAGAAAGGAATGGTGTAACTGCATCTAAATTATCTTTTTTACTGAAAAGTTTTTTAGAAAAATTCTTTATCTCCCTATATTCAGCACAATTTTTTTACTGAAAAAAATAAGTAAAAAATGTAACATGTACAAACTTTTTTACCTTTATCCTCAAATAAGAGAAGGAAATAATATTTGAGAAAATGAATAGAAATAACATTGGGGAAACATTATCTAAGTACGTTTTGGCTGTGAGTGAGGAGAATAAATTTCTGGGGAAAAGATGAGAAAGAAAACATCTGAGAAAATTTCTATAAAATGCAAACAAATCGATTTCAAGTTAAAATGATCAATAGCTTGTGGCCACCGTTGTTTCTGCCAGAACTTGGAATCCTAGTACCACTGAAGAATCATCGTGTAGAATGACTGATACACACTAAATCTGTGGAAGATAGAAGTACTGACGTTGGCGTGGTGTGGAAGTTTGAAGAGTAGGGTACAAAATCAGCTGGCATCTTCGTCATTTGACCGCAGTTAAAAATTACGAGAGCCACATTGGCACTTAAAAACTCTACAAGATTTGCAATAATATTCTTATGGAAATTTAAAAGAACATTCTTGTATTTTTTTTTTTACTTTTTTTCGTGCCCATACAGGAAATTTTTGAAAATGAAAGGACTGATTTCCTGGTTAAGTCGGCAGCCAAGTGTGGGATTGAAATATCAGTTAATATTCCAACGTCGTTTTACAGGAAACAGAATAAAGAAAATGTCTATGCTTGGAACATTCTGCACGCGCAATCAACTCACTCTGAAAGAAATTTTTTTTGACCATTTCACAAAGACTGTCTTGTGATCACTTTGTTTGCAAATTGAATAAAATCACATCCAATTCCTTACCGCTCATGGTAATTTTAAAGTGTTCCTCAACAGATTTAACCTGTGCTTTTCCAAACTTTAGGACTGCAATGTAGGTGAAGAGCATTGTTGAACATCTTATCCTTTTTTTGTTCAAAGTTTAAGAAAGAAAGAAAATACCTGAAATCTTAAAATCAACTGGCCTCCTAATTTTTTCAGTTTGTTTCAGGTTAAGCTTCGTTCACATTATTTTGTATCTATTGATTTGATTTTCTAAAATTTTTCATTTCTCTGTTTTTGTAACTCCCTTGTGTTGGTTTTGTTATGTAATTTTTTTATTTTGTATATTTAACTTTTTGTCTTTGTAACTTATTTGTTTTTGTTATTTAATTATTTCATAACTTTTTTTTTATTTGATTATTTCATAACTTTTGATTTTTTATTTAATTATTTCATAACTTTTGTTTTTTTATTTAATTATTTCATAACTTTTGTTTTTTTATTTAATTATTTCATAACTTTTGTTTTTTCATTTAATTATTTTTTAATTATTTCATAGCGCACTTCTGGTTCAATGGCTACATCAACAAACAAAACTGCCGCATTTGGAGTGAAGCTAATCCACAAGTGTATGTCGAAACACCGTTACATCCAGAAAAACTGACTGTTTGGTGCGCTTTATGGGCTGGTGGAATCCTTCTTCAAAAACGATGAAGGTCAAGACGTTACAGTCAATGGTGATCGGTATAGAGACATGATTACTAACTTTTTCATTCTTGAATTGAACAATCATGATGTCCAGGAGCTGTGGTTCCAACAAGACGGCGCAACATGTCACACAGCTCGTGCTACAATCGATTTATTGAAAGACACGTTTGATGACCGCCTAATTGGGACCTGTGAATTGGTCTCCAAGAGCTTGTGATTTAACACCGCTAGACTATTTTCTGTGGGGCTATGTAAAGTCATTGGTCTATGCGGATAAGCCACAAACGCTTGACCATTTGGAAGACAACATTCGCCGTGTTATTGCCGATATATGGCCACAAATGTTGGAAAAAGTCATTGAAAATTGGACGTCCAGATTGGGCTACATCCGAGCCAGCCGTGGCAGTCCTATGCCAGAAATCATATTTAAAATGTAATGCCACAAGATTATCTTTCGAATAAAAAAAATTCATGTCAATCGAATAATACATCGTTCTTGTATTGCAATTTAAAGTTCTATACCTCTAAAAAAAACACCCTATAGTACACGAGAATTTTTCTATCGGTCTTCAAATAAAAAAAAGAAATTCCTAAGTGAGACAGGAAACGCATGAAATGAGGTGATGATCTTCTCCGTAGAGAGAGGGAAATCAATGTCAGGAAGGTCATTCATTGTATAACTTGCGAACTGAACGATTCAAGGGAAATTCCTGAAGGAATCGTAAACTGAGCGCCCATAATTGGGACATATCTTTCTCCCAAACGTAGAAAAACCTTTTTTTTCTGGATTGGAGTTGTTTTTCTCGTGTCCATGAATTTGGCAAGGAAAAATTAAAAGAAAATGGTTGGCCTGGTTTAATTTGAAAGCATAGAGTTAAAACGACCATTTTAATTAATTAAAACATTTGTTTTTATCTTTATTGAAAAGCAGTGAAGCAATGGAATCCAATACACGAGTCATACATTTAGCTAATCGTCAATAATTTAATTCATTAACTAAAAATTGGAATAAACAATTTGAATAATTAAAAAAGGACAGTGACATTGATTTTAATAATAAAATTCTATTGGAAAAATTATCGAATTGACTGCATTGATATTCATTTTTTAATAAATTTAGAAAAAAATTGAATGTAAGGGTTTATAACATTTCAGCCAATTGAATTTGACTCCCTATTGTAGATGTGTTGTGATGTGGAAGTACGGAGAATGGGTTACCATCTTTGACCTCCTCACAAAACAATATACGTAGATAACATTTCTAATCCTTAAATATTGATTAAAATATTATAAACTTGAAACAAGTGTACAAAATGTCAATGAAATTATCGACCAATATATTAATTGATTTATGTTAATTGTAACTGACAACGATTGCAATAAATAACTGTGTGATCAAATGCAACCTTATAAAATTTGACATATTTTAAAGTTAAAAAATTATTTAGCAAAAATTCAGAGCAAATGATTAAAACATTGTGTTTTTTCTTATGTAATATCTTATAAAAAATTCTTCCAAAAGCCTACAGCTGATTATAAAAATTGAGAATGCATACTTAATTTGATCCATGTAAAATTATTGAAGGAATTAATTAACCCTCTGAGTGGATGACCCGCTAATTGAATTTCACTTCGAAAGCGGTCTACTTTTTCAAAGCTAGCGTTTGCCAAAATGTTTCGATAAATTTCGCGAACTGCTTCAAAAACGCATGGCAGTTTAATGCCTTCCCCCGTTAAAACTGCAGGAGGTCCTGAAATGGTTTTGCAGGGGATGATTTTATTGCTTTTCGGTCTCTGTGTTCTTCGAAACGGAAGGTTTCTCATTCACAGCTGTGGCCTAAGGCGAGGATTGTGAAATGTACATTTTCTCCACTTCACGGCCAACAGAAACTTCACCCAATTTATTGCAAATATATATTTCATATATTTGGAAAACTTGCTCAATTTCTGATCTAAAAACCAATTAGGTTTTAAGAAATTTTAATTTTCTGAGTTTTGATTTTAAATTCGGTTTCATTTTAAAGCATTTTTGCATTCCTAGATTGAATTAATTAAAAATATTTTTTAACACAATCCAATATTTCGTGTGAAATGGCTATTAACTACAATTTTAATTTCTAAAATCATTTCTGTTTGCTCATGTTTTTAAGTTTTTGAGTTTTCTCACATTTACTTAATTAAGATTGATTTAAAGACCAATATATTTTTTGACACATAGTTTATATAATTTAAAAGCTCTATACTTTGTCTTCATTAATTTTTTCCTTTTGAAAAATGCCATGACCAAAATGTACGCAGGGTACTGTGAGAAATAATACTTGAAAGGGATGGAATATGACTGAAAATGGTAAATCTAAAATGCAGCTTTTTCAGGTAATATTACAATTAGACTACAGAATACAAATGTTGCAGAATGAACTAAATATTTCCCTGATGTACCACAAACTACATTATAATAAATCTATTGTAGTACTACACTGCAGTATTTTAAAGTCATGCAACAAAAACTTAAACTTGCTTAACTGCCACGATGGGGAACTGAGAAAAAAATAGATATTGTTTACAAACTTGGTGATTTCTGGATTACGTTTGTATAACTACTAATTTCTATATAAATATTTTGCATTTAAAACTCTTGTGAATATATAAGGTTCTGATAAAAGTGAAAAATTTATCAAATTAACAGTTGTTATCAATGTTATGTCTTAGAATATTTTGAATTAAAAAAAGATATTTCAGTCATATTTATATTTCAAGTAGAATTTTCATGTAGAGCATAAGTTGGATAGTAACAGATTAAAAAATTAAAGCTTTACAGGCAATGGAATTTTTTTTATGCCTTTACAAATTTTAAATATGTTTTTCTCAGATTTTTAATTTTGAAGATGAGAGTGTTTTCTAATCCCTAAGGCGTTTTTCCTGTTCAAGATAGTCTTGAAATATCTTGTAAATGTTCCCTTACATATGTTCTATAAAAGTTCATATGGATTTAGGTCTGAGAGCTCTAGTTATTTTTTAAAAATATCTTAATGTTAATATTTAAAAAAAAAGTTGGGTTTTTTCCAGGTTTAGCCATAAAAATAATTATTAAAATTCAACAAAGAGATATATTTTAAATTTTATACTTTTTGTTTCCAATAATCTAAGAATTATTAATTACTTACAATAATTAAATATTTTTAATAATTTAACATTTTAGAAAAGTTTTAAAAATTTCAAAACTGTTCAATGCTTTAAAATTGTGAAATAATGGCTTGTCAAACTAACCTATTATTTTCAGAATCAATATAATAGTACAATTTGAATATAAAACAAAAATTAATTTTACTGTGACAAACTGTTTACGACTTCTACTCATATTGTAAAAAGAATGAAAGATAAATATATAACATAGTGGCAGTCAAAAAACACATTCATAATATGTTAAAATCCTGTCCCGATACAAATTTCAATGCATTTTCCAAACTGTAGCTAAAAACAATTATATGTTTATTAGGACATAAATTATTTATATTTAGATATATTTTTCCTTATTAAGTACATAATGAATAATGGCAAGATAATTTGTAAAATCCTGAAAGATTTTAATGAAGAAAAAAAAGCCAGACATAATTTTAGATAGTAAGAAATTTAATTATATAATACACAAATATGCATGTTTTAAAAGAAATAAGTTGGCTAAGAAAATGAAATTTACTAAAAATTTCCTGAATAAAGTAAATCAGATTTCATCCTCAAATACATATAATTGTAAGAAAAGCTTTTATTCAATTTACAATTAGTTACAAAAAACCTTTAATAAAAAATAATTTTAACTGGTATAAATTGCAAAAATATCAAAGAAGT
Organism: Trichonephila clavipes; assembly: GCA_019973935.1. NCBI lineage: Eukaryota > Metazoa > Arthropoda > Arachnida > Araneae > Nephilidae > Trichonephila > Trichonephila clavipes. The sequence continues at coordinate 283,851 of BMAU01009921.1, read as the reverse complement.
ATGAGAAAGACACATACATGTCGTTTACAGAAATGTCACAGTGTGATATTTTTCGAAACACGGCACTGCACACAGTCCAACATTACAGTCTTTACATTGAAAACGAGTTTCTTTTCGAATGCGTTTTCCATTATCATTTATCTTGAGGTTGCATACCACACATTTTCGCGATGTTTTTTTTTTTTTTTTTTTTTTGAACAGTCACTTTCTACATATGAAGGGAAGTGCCTTCCAATTAAGCGGACTACATTTTCAGAAATTTTAGGGGAAACAAAGTTTCGAGAACTAGAATCACTAGCTCCTTCTTCTATCAATCGTTCTATCAGTTTCATTCGAAAACCAATATGATTTAAAATCCCGCCATTTTTTAAAGATAACGAAGGAATTCCACACAATTTGATTTAACAAATGTCGAAAAATCTTCTTGTAGTATTTTCGCTGTTGATTTCGGGCAACAGAGGATAGTAAGATAGACACTGATCTGATCTATCAACACCCCCCATGCTGTTATTATAAAACACCACGGCTTTTGGTTTCAGCTTCACAGAATCCCCCTTCTTAGCTTTCACTTCCATCATGTCAGCGTTATGAAAAGTGCTAAGCATATGCAAGGGTTTTTATCCTTCCACTTTAAAACACACATTTTACCCTTTTGGAAGGCTATAATCTCCCCTTTCTTCAGTGTAGAACTTTTAAATGAAACAGGTAAACCTTTTCGGTTCGGTCGTAAAGTTCCACAGATAACCGTTTTACTGTCAATCAGTAATTCCGCTAATTCAGGTGATGTATAGAAATTATCAGTGGATAAACAATAGCCTTTCACCTTCAATTCGTGGATAAGAGTCAGGACACTTTTCGTCGAAAGACCGTAATCGTTATAGTTTTCGTTGAAGGCAGTACCTTTTCCCGTGTATATCAACGAGTTCCAAATGTAGCCACTTTCTGATTCGCATAACTGAAACAATTTAATTCCAAAACGAGCTCGTTTTTGAGGAATATATTGTTTCCAACTTAATCGACCTTTATATGCTATCAGCGATTCATCCACTGATATATCCGGTTTCGGTACATACACAGATTTGAACTTATGTACTATTAGATTGTGAAACTCTTTATTTTTTTTAGCTTCATGTTATGATCTAAATCGCTACTGGACTCATCATTATTTGCAAAGTGCAGGAACTTCATCAAAAGTCCATAGCGCACCTCACCCATCACTTTTCCAAAAAATGGAGTGGATAGAATTGGTCTTTTCGACCAAAACCACTGTTCCACAGGTTTTTGTACTACGCCTTGTAGGAGCAACAGAGCGATAAATCTTTTCATCTCTTCCTTGTTCGTATTTTTCCATTTTAGAGCCCTAGAACCAGGTGTCAATTCTGCATTTTCAAAGAATGATTCGGCGTATCTATTTGTTTCCTCTACAATAGATGAGAACATTTCATCGTCAAGGAACAGGTTGAAATATTCAAAAGGATCTCCAGAAAATCCCCGATACATACTTTTATTCCTGGATTTCCAGTAAATGGAAATTTAGGATGACTAGGTAGAGGAGAGGTAACATCTATTTGACACCAGTCTCTAGCACTATCTAAGCAATCATCATCAGACTCACTTTCAGAGGATGAAAATTCTTCATCCGAACTTCTCTCTTCAATCAAACATTCATTTTCAGAATCACTATTCATTTTTAAGGTAAACCAAACAGCCCTTCTTAAAAGGATTCGACAAGCAAATGGTAGCTATATAAATTTATTTAAGCTTTTATAAGAGGAGCTTTCCGATGAAATTTGGGAGAGATTTTGCTAAGAAGCAGTAAGACCAATAGAAATGAAGCTTATTGTTTGGAACAGACTTTTCACAAAAATAGTGGTGATTCAGGCAGGAACGGGCATCACAGCTTCAAAATGGAAAGATAAACTAATTGTAAAACGGCTTTTCCTTTCTTGGAAATTCCGTTGAAAGAAGCTCTGGACGACCACCCACTTCGTCAAAAGTTGCCGAATTGTATTCCAAATGGAAAATATTATCGGTGTAAATGACGTGTTTTGAATACTGACAGATACAAAGGTCTGTGTTTTTGCCGTGTACATTTTTCAGTTAAAAATTACAAGTCAGATAAAACGTCAGTAAATCTTTTATGTTCAAAGCTTATCTATCTCGACGTTCAAATCTTTGAATAAGCAATGATACTGGATAATATTTGTTTCATAGTAATAATTTTATGTAAATTTTCTAGTAATTTACTTCTAAAATCTAAGTATTTCTTTTCCCTTAATTTCTTATACAAATATTTTATCCAAGTTTTTGATGTTTAAAGACTAAATCGTAAATATAAGAAACAACAGTAAAATATCACGAGTGCAGACGGCGCTCTCTGATATTTGAGTGAGAAAATTACAGCAGCATAAAATGCGACATCGTTTGAATTATATCTAATGTGCATATTTGGAACTGTTTAGCGTACTCGAATTAACTCAAGTGCACACGTCAAGGGTTTATATTGCATTCTAAGTCATCACGGTGGCTACTGACGAGCGACTACGTATATATATAATTTTGAACCGCGGTTAAGTGACGAGGACGATACTTGAGCTGATAACTCCCCTTCAAAATTTCCACACCAACGTGAGGACTTTTGACCTCAACGTGTTTAACGTGCATCAGCTCCTCTTCAACGCTAAACTTTCGTGGTACCAGGGCTCGAACACTGGACACGAGTTCATAACCATGACCATCAGGCTACCGTGGCCGCAAAAGAAAATAGCAAGTTTGAAAGAAATGTAATGGAGAAGTATATTTGAAGAAATAACTTCAAAACTTAACGGAAAACCAAAATATCAAAATTTATTTTAGGAATAAAAGTGAATATAACTTCGTACACCTAAAACCACTTTACACAGTGTATTTTGAAAGTGAACGTTTCCCCTTTTAGAGAAACTTACTATAATTGTGTCAAATTCCTTTCATTTTGCTCTAAGGGGATCCCCGAAACAATGTAATTTTTTTGATACACAAAATTACTTATGGTTGAATCTAATACAATTCCCTACAAAATGAATGAAAACCCTTTTTTTATCATATAAATTGTGTTTGAATAGGAGATGGTTAGTTAATAAGAACATTTAAAACGTGTCGGCAATCTATGGACCTGTGGCACGTGGTACAATTCTTAGTGGCACTCAGCACTACTCTACAAATTTGTCAATTCTTGAGTGGATGGAAGTTGATAATAGACCTTATTTGACAAACATCTTTTGTGAGTTATGGACATTTATGGAACTACAAAATAATCTGAAAGATAATTCTAAGGATACATTTACAGCTATTTTGTAAATAATTGAGTGTTATTGCTAGGGGATTTAATTGTTGAAAAAAGAAAATTGCATGTACTCTGCTTTCCACTTATGATTCGGCATATCAAAGTAAAAAATCTTTCCTAATATGAAAAATATTTCGACTCCGCAAAGAAATTGTTTAACAACTGAATGCTCAGAATCGTGTCACGCATTATACCCATGGTTTTGCGATATGAAAGAAGAGTCGTGAAAGAGTTTATTCGCATTACAATTTTTATTTAACTGTAATGAAGGGAATCATTTATATTTCACTTTGTCTATTTCTTATTTAAATAAATATGTTGGAAACATATATTTTTAAATTTTTTTATCTTTGTTGAAGAAATAGTAACATTTTATATTGTTTATTTTTATGTTAATAAATGTATTTTATTGATCCATAATTAATATAAAATTAAACTGTAACTCTAAATTATTTACCTCTATTCTTTAAATCTGCAAATATTACCGTAAGAATCGAAGGATTTCAAAAATTTCCTACTATGTGGCACGCTGAATGATACTGACAGATTGGTTTGGCACGTCTGAGCTACACAGTTGAAGCCCCTGATTTAAAATGTTGGGTAAGATAACCATTATATTTTTAAAATTTTATAAATATACAAAAGGAGAGTATTTTGTCAATACATGTTTTAAAAGGAGTAAAGTTTACGAGAACAAAATATAAAATTGCGTTAAAATTATTGGTACTCTATCAACCGTACTTTTATATATATATATATATATATATATATATAGGAAGTACGTCGATAGAGTACCGTAGTTACTGCCAACTCGTGACAATGAATTGGAAATTAAATTCTCAATTCATTGTTATTAAAATATATAAAATTTTACATGACTTATTTTTGTATTTGTTATTTTTATATTCCTTACTGAGAGAGAGAAAGCAACAAATGGGAGTTCATTACCTGCCAAAACTGCAGAGGCCTGGTTGTTTACTCCACAAGCTCCTACCTTATGCTTACTCTGCCCTACTAAGTAAAAATGCCGTTTTCTGCTCGTCAAGATCATGGAAATGCAGATATTGTTTTCCATATATTTTAAATATATGGAATAATACATATATTTTAACTTCTACATCAGCCTTTTAATAGTCTACACTCCTGCAAAGAAGTCTGAATTCAAAACTATAAAAACATATTATTCCCAACAACGTCATTTATACCTTTATTTTTTATAATCTATGAATGCGTTAAACTATTAATTTGTTATCGCGACTATTTAATATTAAATGCGAAAAAAAAAACGAATAAGTTTCAAACTGAAACTTAAATTGAATTTTTCAAAAATTGTCATCGATTTTCTCATAACTTTTACATATTGTCATTTTAGCATATCACACATCTATCTTCTATGCAAAAATCTATTATAAGAGTTCATGAAATGTTTCAGCATATTTTTACTCATAACATGCAGTTTTCAACCACATTGTGAGGCCGCGGTAGCCTAATGGTCAAAGTAACGGACTCATCGCTGGCGTGTCATGAATTCGACCCCAGCACCACTGAAGATCCGACGTGTAAGGGAGCGATGCTCAAGCGTCATCCTCGTCACTTGACCATGGTTTAAAATTACGAGGTCCGTCGCCAAGTGAGTGAATATTAACGTCGCACTGTTCAGCTACACGAGGGCTTTTAGTGATGGACCTCGTAATTTTGAAGCATGGTCAAATGACGAGGGCGACACCTGAACTGGCACCCCCTCTCCTAACTACCACACCACACCAACGAGAAAACATTTCAGCTCTCGATAGATTTAACGTGCATCGCTGCCCTACACGGCGGGTCTTTTGTGGTACTGGGCTCGAACTCGAGACATGCCAACCATGATTCGATACCTTGACCACCTGGTATCCCGGCCACATGTACGTCGCCAAAAGCCCTCAAGTAGTTGAGTAGAGAAGAGAGAGAGAGTGCGACTTTAATATCCCCTCACTTAATTAAATTATATGAAATTTAAGGAATACTTGAAAAAATATTAGAAGTCATATATATATATATATATATATATATATATATATATATATATATATATTAAAAAATTAATCTAATGATAATTTTAAATATCCAAAGAATTATTAGTATTTATGGTAAATATATGTTTTTCAACTGAGTATGTGAGACACGCATAAATATCTTTTTCGAAATTCCAATGCAGAATTTTAGTGGAGCTAATACAAAATTCCTAGTTTTGCATGGTTAAGATTATAAAAATGTCCAAATTTTAATAACCTTTTCTTCAGTCAACCACTAATGGAACATGAATGATGAGGGATTATGCATAAATATATATTTTTTTAACTTGAATTTAAAAAAAATCTTTATATTTATTTATATGCGCAAATGTTAACTGTAAATTTGTCCAGATGCTTTTAAATACTCTTTATTTGAAGATTCAAGTTAAAAAATATAAACTTGAAGTTAAATTTCTCTTTGAATGAAATTAATGTTCAGACATTCAAAATTCAAATATAATTTGTTATCTGAACAATACAAAACAAGGGATTCTATGTAAGATGCCCTGAATATCTGGCTTTAAAATTATGAAAAACTAAAAGATTTAAATAGGGTTTTTTTAACAATATACATATAAATTTTTTGCAAATAATGTAATACAGAAGCTTAAAAATTATTCATGTTTAGAAGTGTCCGAAATTTTAAAAGATTTTAAATTTTGAACCTTTTTTAAAAAAATTTTTGACACATAAAATAATCATTTTTAAAAAAAATCCCTGAAAGTATTGATTAAAATAAGAAAAATGAAACAGTAAATTATCCTCAATGTTTTAATTTATAATTTGAATTTAAATACTACAGATATTTTTTAAAAACTTAGACATACATTATAAAAACTTAATTCCATTTGAGAACTTTAAGGTAAAGAAAAAAATGAGAATTCTCAACTCGTTGTCTTGCGATTACTTCCCTACACTTTAGGGTTTAAGGAAATTCTTCAAAGAGTTTTTTACGATTGCTACAGGAACCGGTCTCCCCGTGAGCCATAAAACTTCCCCTCAATGCCCATTGTGTTTCCCCGACCGTCTCTAATTATCTTTCAAGATCGTAAACCTTTAAAGGGGGAAAAGAATTCGGAAAAACTCGAGTTCAACGTTCAACAAAATCAGTTTGGTTCATTTTTGCTGAGTCCCCGGCCTTACGAAAAATTCAGTGTGGTCCGTTTTCGAAGTCTCTCTAGTAGGGCGGAAAAATCCGTGCTGTCCGTTTAGAGGGTTAAAAAGGTAAAAAAATGTTTTCATCACAAAAGCTCCAAAAGTAAAAAAGGATCATCAAGAAAAATGTATATTTTTTTACAATAAAATAAAATTTTCTGTTAAAATACGTTTTTTTTATTAATTCTAATTTTATTTGTATACCTGAATAAATTGAATACTTATTTATACTAAAAATTAAAAGTAAATAGTCAAAAACGTTTTTATCTTAGGAATGAAAAATAGTTTTACAGTAAAATTATAAAAATAACAATTCAAAAAAATAAGATATATACGTAATAAATATAGTACATATTAAAAATAGATTTATAGTAAAGAAAATACAGTATGTGTAATAATGAATAACAGATAAATACTTTAAAAAAAATGAATTTATTTATTCAACACTATTCTCAAAAATTTCTATAATTTTCTATTCTATGTTTGAATAAGAGAATTCTTCTAATTATAAAAAAATCAACTTCTTTTAAAAATAAGACTGGAAATTTTCTTTTTAAAAAAAAAAGAATTATGCGTACTAGAGTTGTTCTTTCAGCGCGTTTATTGCGTACATAGAAATCTCTAATATTTCAATATATTTTACTACTTTAAAAACATTCTTCTAAGACTGTTTCAAAATTTCTAATGCAAAGGTATGCCGAAACTAATATTAAATATTCATATTTTTGATGCATTCTCGTTATCAGAAAAAAATATTTTTCGCACTATTTAACAAAGCGGAGGAATTGTAGTTTCTCTCACACATTTCCAACACTCAAAACGTCATGGCTTGTGACGTAAGCAGAAGTACTAAGTTGTAATAAACGACCCCTCATTTAAAAGAAACTCGCTTTATTTGGCTATCTTGGCGCACTTTCTTAAGTTTTCTACCGCGAAAGCGAATAGGGGGGCATCATTTCCCGCTCAGACCTAGTGTAGTAAGTATCACTTTTGGGTACGAAAATTTAGCACGCGTTTTCTGTTAAATAGTTTTTGTCAGGTCTTTTTATTAAGCATGGCAGCATCTATAATGAGCAACGTCATTGTTAAGTTTCAGCTGCTTTTGGGTGCCAATTTAAAATGGTGTTTTTCAAATAAAAAAAGGAAGTTTAGGTAAGCCGGGTATTGCAAACGAATACTTTTTTTTTCGCATTGTTTGAGGAACAAGAGATTTTTAGGAACTTTTTGATGGAGAGTGGCCTAATAAAAGAGCGTGATTCGGGAAAGCTGTTTTTGGTAGCTGTTCACAATCGTACTCAAAGTTTAATGGAAATCATTACGGAATGGACAGAGCCAGGCACGACAACTATTGCTGACTGTTGGAAAGGTTATAATCACGATGTGTTGACCACAGAAGGATTTAACCATCTAACATTCAATCATTCGTTGATCCAGATACGGGTACCCACACAAATACTATTGAAAGCACGTGGAGGCACGTAAAATCACGATTTCCCCAATGTATTAGGTAAAATGTTGCCACTGTTTACTTGGCAATGTATATGTTTGAAAAGAGTTGCCGTGCTAAAAACATTGATTATTCAATGCATTGGTTGAAATCATAAAGGAAATAGATTGGGAAAATTTTAAATATAAACTTTAGAGGGTTTGCTTTGATTAGGGATTGCCGACATTTTCCTTCTTTTGTATTTGTGTTATTAAGTGTTTGAAGGACAAAAAGTTTTTTTAAAAAGTACATATAAAAAAAGCAATATATATATATATATGTATATATATAAACAATTAAAAAAAACTGTAGATAAGCTATCAAAAAAATGTCCTTAAATTTTCAGTACTGTGATATAAGTGTATACTTATAATTAACCATTAAAATAGTTTTTATGTAAACACTAATATTACTATGTGGAGTGACATGTGAAACAGGGTCTTCGTCCCTTATTATAATTGTACAGGCTAATGGTTTCACAATTTTCGGCTTTTTTTAGCATTTGGAAAAGAGCATCTTTAGAACTCCCCCCTTCCTCATGCATCCCGCAAAATTCTGTTTCGGTGAAAACGAGATTTTTGAAACACGTTGTTTCCTCAGCAATCGGAAAAAGAACATCATCAGTTCTCATCATCAACATTTCAGAATATCAAGTCCCCCCCCTGTTTCCTCGGCAAACTGGATGTTAACCCTGTTTGTAAACACGGTCTTTGGTGTGGATTGGCGCATTTGGCGCCCCAATAGAGTTGCGCCAAGTTGGATGGGTGGGCGATACTAAAGCTGTTCAAAGAAAGCACTGTTAGTGGTACTTTAATACACACATGTTGGGGCCCCGTATCATTGATACGGCGATAGCTATCAATGATCGCCTCGCTGCTACACCCGTGCATTCTATCAAAGTTAAAAGTCAAAACTATGCACTAATATATAAATAATGATATTCGGGAAAAAAATAATTACGAAAAAAAAACCCAGTTCAGTAATAAAAAATATCATGATCATATGACAAGGTAGGCAATTATAAACTGCAATTACACTAAACAACTCTGAATCACAATGTATTTTAAATGTTCTATGAAAAGTTCTGTGGAAAACAATTTTTAAATATCAAGTACTATGTTTATCAAAAAAAAAGTAATTAAATCAAATACAAAACATTAAAAGGAAATTTTCACTAGTTGAATACCCTTTTAAGGTGCTCTTCATTCAGTCCAGCGAATACTTTTGAAATCGATACAGAAAATGTGTAATAAAGATGTCACTAATATAAATGCTTAAATATTTTTCTTATCTTCTAGGATAACGGTAACGAGAGAGTGGTTTTAAAAGTTGCTCTCGCCTTGAGCATTGCTCTTCTACTTGCTCAAAGGAAAACATATTGCTTTTCATTGGTAGATGTGTATTGCTACTATTATTCTGGGTTGTCTGATTTGGCGTGACAGCATTTTCTATTCCCTAGTGATTCAATGGGATTTAAAAATACCCCAATTACAAAAATAAATTATCTATTTATTTTAATAATCCCTTTATTTTTATTAAAAATACTTTGAAAATGAATTATGTATTTCGAGTTAAATCCTTATGAAAAGTTTAGATTTGTAAATTATAAATAAAAATAAGGTTGCTTTTTTGTATAATATATATATTTATTGCTAATATTAATGTCCATTTTAAAGGTGAATGTATTCGTACATACATCAGATTAAATTTGTATATGTACCTGATTTTTTAAAATGTGTAAAAGTATTATCTTAATTTCTGTTATATAATTAAGTTATTTGTTTTTCCTTGTGTGAAAAACTTATTCACATTTGAAACTAATTTGTTCACACAATACTCTATTTCCTTTTTAATTTTAAAATTGAATTTACTACAAAACTTTTAGCTGGAGCGTAGCTTCCTTCGTATTAGCCGTATCAATCTACAGGGGCCCCAACATGTGTTAGCAAAAATTTGGAAAATATTAAGGAAGACCAAAAAGGGCCCGCGAAACATTTTTGATACAGCGCCCACTCAGGGTCAGTGATTATTCGCTATTATAAACTAAACTATGAATAATGGCCATAGCCGATCTAGTGTCGACCGCCCGCTAGAAAAGACCTAATGTGCCTCCCCTCTAGAAGGTTTTTCATGTTTTGACTAATACTTAACGTTGATACTATAAATTCGTTTACCTGTATTAAAGTAAAACATAAAACATTAATGTAAAGTAGAAGGCACTATTGCAAGTCCCCGTAGCATCCCCCCAGAGAGGGCAATGTCCCCGACGGGGAAAGGAGAGACGAAGGAGGGAACATCAGAACTAGACAGAATCCGTTGGGACCGCAAGAGAGGCAGACGCGCATTGACAGAGCAGTAATAGCTCTTAAAAAATAATGAAAGCCAATTATAGGCTACGACGCGCGTTTAAACGTTTCACTCCATTCATTAATTGTTATTCTCCCTTTTATTTATTCTTGTTTTAAAAATAAACAGATTATTCTGGCAAATCCCCGTTTACAAATTCATCCCAGTAAGAACATAACAATAATAAAATGTAAATAAAATTCTCAGTGTAGAACCATTTTTTTTTATTTGACCAGCTGATTCGTCCCAATAACGACAAAATACTTAATTAAACAATAAATAAACAAAAATACTACTTTAAATTAAAAAAATAGACATTTTATGAGGAGATATACAAAATAGGTGTGCTTACTCAGAAAATATCTAATATATATTATAAATGCGAAAGTTTGTGAAAATCTTTGTTGGTCTTTCACGCAAAAACTACTGAATGGATTTTAATGAAACTTTACAGTAATATAGCTTATACATCAGAATAGCACATAGGCTATAATTTATAGCATAGACTATAATTTATAAAGATATTGTATGAAGTGTCCAAAATATAACGATATTTGTCAAGTAAGTAGGAAAAAATTCTGTCATCTGCTAGCAATTCTGGCATGCGCTGCAAAAAAAAAAAAAAAAAAAAAAAACACGTCTGCATATATCTATCTTTTGTGAAAAACCATTTTTGTTTTGGCTACGCAAGGTGCTCGCTTCTAATTAAATCCTCTGATATAATGCCTATTTTTTTTTATTTCAGAATCCAACTAAGTTTTGAAGGGAGAGGTTGTTATAAATCTCTCTTTATTTTAATGTTTTTTTAAACATTTTATTATGCACATTTGGTAGTAAGAAATTGATCTTTTTTCCAAATAAATGCTTTTATCAGTTCTGATACTTAAAGTAAATAAACTTTCTCTTTCACACTGCATCATTTGGACAAATTTTCAAAATTTTTGTGTGGTTAGTAGTTAATTATAACACTATAATTTTAATTGAATAGGCAGATATTGCATTTTTAAGTATAAAAATAATTAAAACTACTGTACTGTATCTTTTGGAACGAGTGAATATTAACGTCTCACTGTTCAGCTACGTGAGAGCTTTTGGCAACGGACCACGTAATTTTGAGCCATGGTCAAGTGACGTGGACGACACCTGATCTGGCACCCTCTTCTCCTAACTACCACACCACACCAACTTAGAAGGAATATTCTACCAATACTTAGCAGGAATATTCTTTGAAATACACTCTTCCAAGATATATAGCAGCACGGGTTCCATGATGAGTATTTTAGCGGAAAGAATAGTTTGTCAAAATTTAAGTGTTTTATTTTTTGTATGTTAATGTAGACCTTAGAAAATTATTTGACTACTTATTTTAAGTGAACGGTATATATAATTAATTTTACAGTGGAATATTAATTTATTAGCTCTAACGGATTAAATTTTCCGAAGTGAAGTATTTTGTTTATGTATATCCCTTAATTTCAAATGTAGTGATCCAAAAAAAAATATTGTATGAAAAAAACTGCAGTAAATCATATTGAGGTTGGATAAAGTATTAAAGTGCATTTCTCCCCTACACGGCGGGTCTTACAAAGCTCTCATAAAGCTCGAGTTATGAAAGTAGCTAGGCATTTGCCAACTTTACTCTATCGTTAACATTTCGCTATGTTTTTTATTGAATCGTCATTATAATTTAATAAACGGCGTTGCTTGCGAATATTACAATTTTAACATAAATAAATACTACAGAAAGTAATATTAATGTATTATACTTTCAGATAAAAATTATTTACACTATTTTAAGCGTTCATTACACAAAACTTTTAACAATGTGTTTCTTTTGCTGAGATCAGCTTAGGATGGTATTTTCAAAAATCCACCCTCAAGAGTGTTAGGGGAGTTATAAATAAAAAAAATATCCTTTTTATCAGCTATTAGATCTACATACTTAAAATTTAACCAAGGTGTTTTATTTCTCTCTTTTTTTTGCTTTGTTTTGCTGAGCTACGCAAAAAAAAAGCTTTTTTTGTTTAATTTGCAATTCACGTAAAATTAACTCATTATAAACTTCTTTATCCTTCAATCTGTGTTGTTTAATTTTTCACTTCACCCGTGCGAAGAACGGGTATACCAGCTAGTAATCCAATAAAATAAAGTACTAAAGCATAAATCTCATGAAACGAAAAGTATATAAATCAGTCTGTCTTCACAACAAATAAATAAAGGAAATAAAATAATCAGACTGCCTTGTACTTAACTGTTTTTCTGGCTTTCTGAAACGCAAATTTGTCAGTAGTTTAGGTGAAATCAGGGCCGATCCCAGGGTATCGATCGCCCTCTTGCAAACATCTAATAGGCCGCCCCTCTAGAGAACTTTTCATATTTTGACTAATGTTTAACGTTTACCTTAAAAACTCATCTACTTACATAAGAATGAAAAGTAAACCACACATTAATAAGAACTTCAATTTTTGGCCAGGTAATGAGTTATAATTGCGACAAAATACTTTAGAAAAATAATAAACTGACAAAAACATAACCTTTAAAATAAAAATAAACAGTTAATAAGTATAAAGGCAAAACAACAGAATTTACTCAAAAAATACAATCTAATAAAAATAAGTAATTAGGGACAAATCTCGTGAAACGAAAAATATAAATCAGTCCCTCTACTAACACTAAGTAATATAAACTATACCTTAAAATCCGGTGTATAACGCATACTTTTAACTCAAAAAATAAGACCGAAATTTACGGGTGCGCCTTATACTTTGTGTGACTAAACAGAACAATAAAACATTTCTAGAATAGTTTGAAATTTCTAAGATTAGTCAAAACTTTTTGACAAAGGCCACATATCCCAAAAGAAATCTAAAATTGTTGAAGTTAACTTCTTGTGGCACGGTAGGGAGAAATTTCCGTTACGCGTTAAACGTTACCAGTTACGGTTAGCGATGAACGTAAGGTAGAAATCAATGAAGTTCCGAATTTTTCCCCCGTTTTAAAAAAACCCATCTAATTCATACTATCTATCTCAGACAAAAAAATAATTACAGAATCGGATAGATCATTTTTTTCGCCACGATATGGTATATATTTTTTAACAAAACAATATTTTCTACTTTTTATGATTCTTTTTAAAATGAGTCAAAATTGATACGCTTTTGTAAAAATGGTTTCTAAATCATTCCCTTTAGGTTTCCTTTCGAGTTAATGAATTGATATTTTATTCTAAACAAGTTCATGCTTTTCTCTTTTAGAATCAATTATAAAAAAAAATGAAGAAATCTTTTATTTTTGAGATTTTTCAAAAAATACTCAAAATTTTAATTAAATATTTAATAACTTCATTATTTATAAAAATAATCTAACGAAACTTTTTTCCATATGTCGAATAGTATTATCCGTAATCTGGTCAAAAATTGAAAAAATAGATTAAAAATTAGGGCTTTTAAAGTTCCTTTTGTGTTTTTCGTCTACTAGCCCTGAGCTAGCACCCACCCCCTCTCCTTATTCAACAGCAGCTTTAACAAGCCTTTCCTCTTTTAGCTTTGCTATACATACTTTGTTATGTTTTTACGTTACCTAGAAGTCAAATTATAATCAATTTTATGAATTAAAAAAAATAGGAAGTGAGTCTTTAATCTACCCGAAGTAGGCATTTAAATGGTTCAAAATCTGTCAAAAATTAGTTTAAGAAGAGTTTGTTGGATATACAATTTTAAAATACTTTTAAGGAAATAATACAAACAATCTATTGTTTTAAAATTTAGTGGCAACACAACATTTCTTCCAATAGTTTGGCAATAAAAGATTCTGTTTATTAAATTTTCAATCGAATGGAATTTCTAAATCCAGTTTAAGAAGTGAGTTTTTAAATCATATATATGCTTTGGTGTAATTAACTTGATTGTTGTGAAAGTGTTATATAGTGCTTCATTAATTTGTATTTTAAGACTACAGTGGGCAGTAAAATTTTTTACAAACATGCCCTAAATTTCTACTGGCTCTAATGTAACTTGGAACTAAAACCATATAAAAAATTGGTGAAAAAAAAGTGAGTAGTTTTTAAAAAATAAAAAAAAACTAAAAACGTTCCATGCGCTTTGATTTTTTTAAAAATTTCATATTTTCACCTGATTTAACTTCTTTAAGCTATACTTTACCAATGTATGCATGCAATATCATTTTTTATATTATAATTTACAAAATATGGGTAAACGCAAATTTTTATATAAAAATTTCAAGAATTTTAATGATTTTCTATACATAAAAAATTTTAATTTCTTCTTTCACCTTATCACTATTATTACAATGCATTCAAGAGTTTATAACTATACATCAGATGAATATTTCCGGAAAGTTTGTTTTGTTATGATTCGACAAAAATTGCAACGCATGGAACATTTTGCAATTTTGTTTCGAGGCAAATTTTTGATTCTGAGAAAAACATCTTTTTCATTTTAAGGGAAATTAACTTATTTTTTTTAAAAGAAAAAAAAATTAAAGATATAAATATAAACTTGAAATTGAAAAACACTAATATCATACAAATATAAGGTAGATGCAGAATATATATATAAGATTCCGCAATATTTATTGTTTTTCCTTTTATTGCATATTTCATACAATCAAATAATATTGCTCTACACTCATATTCTATGAATATATATAAAAATTGTTTCCGTTGGGAAGTATTCTGTGTGAAATTTGCTACAATTTTTACTAATTCAATCCCATCTTTCAAATTGTCTCATCTGATTACTTTTTTAAGATCAAGCGTAGGCGTAGCAATTGTTCCACAAACAACTTCCAGACACCTTGCAGAAGCAAATCTTAAATCCAAGCGCCTTTTCCGTGCACTCCCTTTAACACCGGAACATCGGCAACTGTGTCTACAGTGGTGCCAAGCCAGATCAATGTGGAATGTCACAGATTGGCAAAAGGTTGTGTTTAGTGATGAATCCAGGTTTGTTTTGGGGACAGATGATAACCGTGTACGGGTGTGGAGGCACCCTGGTGAGCGGTACAATTCCCCCCACACTGTTCTACGTCACACTGCCCACACAGCTGGTGTAATGGTCCGGGGGGCCATAGCCTATGATAGCCGGTCCACTTTAATTGTGATGTGTGGAACCTTAACGGGCCAACGTTACGTTGATGATATTCTTCGACCCCATGTAGGACTTTTCCTAAATGGTCTCCCAGGGACAATTTTCCAGCAAGATAATGCACGTCCGCATACAGCAAGAGTTGCTCAAGACTTCCTACGTCATCTTTAGACTCTTCTATAGCCGGACCGCTCTCCAGATTTGTCCCCTGTAGAGCACGTGTGAGATCAACTAAAATGGCAGATGCCATCGTGTCACTCTGTACATGATTTAGAGTTGGCTGTTTAAGATTTGTGGGTCCATCTGCCTCAGGACAACATAAGGTGTCTAATCAACTCAATGCCGGACCGTGTGGCGGCATGTACAATTTTAGCTGGAGGTGGTCCAACGCGCTATTCAAGTTGCCCAGTATTTGTGTCGTTGCACATACTGTATTCGTTTAATTGTCTTGTTTTTGAGATCAAGTGAATCTCTCATCTGTGTCATTATGTGTATTAAATTTCATTTTAATCCGATGCATTCTTCTTTGGTCGCTATTTTCAATGTTTCTGAGTGTATATTAACATTAAAGTTCATTTTATTTCATCGACTTCCTTTCGTATAAAATTTGCATATCTTTCCTATCACTAGACCTTGTATAATTCATTTCAAAACTGTCATCACCAAAATTCGAAAATAACTATAAAAAATGTCCTTTCTTGGGAATCATATTTAATCTACACATTATATAAAATTTTTGATATATACAAAAGTCACAATCTAAAACGTCAAAATCTGTTGAATTCGTAATCTTTCCCCTCACTTTCATTACCCGTCACAAAAATAACACAAACTTAAAAAAATAAAAGTAAATAAAAATCACGGAAATCTCCACTCTCCCCTAATAGACACGTGATTACTTTCGGAAATTCGAGAATATGTTTCTCTTAATCTAGAAAAATTATTTCATTTTTTCCTCAGCCCTGCATCTGTCTTAACTATTGCACATTTATAAGCCTCCCCTCCTAGAAGTGACATAAACTAATTTTGATATATAATCCAGTTTGAGTCGCATTCTCTATCGTGGGCATCTCTCATCGTCTCTATCGCATGCTATGGTAAAAAGAAAGAAATCTCCCAAAAAAACACTCCAGAAAGGGGCTTTTTGTTTCGCCCTATCTCCCTCCGGGCTGGGACATTTTACTTTTTAAGTCTTTTAAGACCGGCATAATAAGATTTTCTGATTAAAATGGAGCAGATTCTCGCAAAGCAGCAGGCGCCATGTCTCGGCCAATAGAGTCATTTTTCAAAGACTGGCGAGAGTTAATTGTAATGGCATGAATGAACCTGTGTTCATTCGACAATGGCAACTTCCAGTTTTGTGTTGCTGTTTCAAACGGAAGCGTCGAGCTTTCTCAAAAGACACCCCCTTTTTTACTCTACGCATGCAGCACACATACATACACACAGTCAGTCGTCTCTTTTGTACAGAAAGTAGTGTACAATATTGTGATTAATGCAATCTTGCCGCAACAAATGTGCCTCTGCGACAGAAAACAAGAAATTAGGAGCCGCTTCTCTATCCCCTCCCCCCTGCATTGCTTCATAAATAAAACCGCAGAAAACGTGAGAACAATAAATTGTCTGTCGACGTTTTGAAGATGGAAGACCACAATAATAAACTAATACCTTGTTTTGGGGGACACTTCGCGCTTACGCTCCGTTACTTGTGCCTTTCTTTCCCTTCGTTAAAAAGGAACGGAAAAAAGGGAAATAAAAAAGGGTTTTTGCGTGTGGAGCAAAAATGAAAGCACATTTTAGAGAGCATGGAATTCTCATTCAGCAGTAATGAACAGAATTCCTCCCCCCTCATACTTTTTCTTGTACTTTATTTTAGAAAATCGAAAATGTGTTTAAATGTTTGCTTCTGGTATTTGTAATATTTTCTTGTTTTGCGAAGAAAAGTTGGAAAGGAAAAATGCTTAACCTCGTTAGTCACGTTAAATTTCGTTATTTTATTTTATTTTTCCCTCTTTTTCTAGAGAACACAGAGATCTTTCACGAGTAATTGAAAATTAATACTTGATTTTTCTTTCTCTGTAAGTTTTTAGATAAATTTGATAAATTTAGATAATTTTTTTTTCGTTATTTTCTTTATGTATAGGAACAAGGAAATACTAAAGTATTAGAGTACAAATTAAGATCTCTCTCCGTTTTCTATTGTATATATTAGCTTTTCGTGGAATGGTTTTAATTATAAGTTCTAATTAATTTTTCATTTAATTAACCAAATTAGCATAGTTTCTGCCGATTTTTATCCACTAAGTTGCCCTCTCTCTTTCTCTCACTTTTTATTTAGTTCAAATGCAGAACTTATTTTTAGAATGACTTTTAAAAAATTAGTGGGGAAAAAAGTAAAATTTTCACTAAATTACAATTGTTTTGCAAGAATAATGATTTAAAGAAAATTGTAAAGAATTCAGAACTTAGCATGAATAATCCGCTGGATTCTACGGCGAATTTTATTTTAATGCATTTAACATTTGAATTTTTTGTTATGTTACATTGCTACACCGAGTTCAAAGATTACTTGTATTATAATTCTCTATAATGCCTTAATTTAACACAACTTCATTAGCAAAAATATCCAGCTATCAAATATAAGAACTTGTGAAAATCATCTTAGAAATTAAAAAAAGTAGAACCAAACAAAAAAACCCAATTTCGTTCGCTTTTAATAGTAAACTTTGTACAGATTTGACACTATCTTATGTACTGAAACTTAAAGGGGTATTAAAGAGCCTTTGCAACTAGAATTAAGTTAACACAATGATTTGTGAAACATTTTACTATTTAAAATTTATTACAACTGTAATACTTATTAATAATAACTTCAATTGGTTCCAGATATTGTTACTTCATGATATCCAAATTTTACAGTATTTTACTATTTAGAATTAACTACAACTGTAGTATTTACTGATTGTAACTTTAGTTGATCCAAGTTATTGCTACTTCATTATATCCCAAATTTATAGCTTATCTTAGTGAAAGTTTGTACAGATAAAAAAGAGAGGCATATCGTAAAAACGCTTGTTCTTTTAATACTGATGGGAGGCGCGGATTCATTCAGGAATATTCAACAGAACTTCAAAATTGCGAACTCAGTTTTGTGGAATGCGTTTTCTTTCCCCATCGCTGAGGGGTGAATTCCTCGGCAAAGGGTTCTTACATTCCCACGCCCGGGAAGATCATTGCACTCATATATATCGGGGTGTGTCATTGGATTTTCCCGCGCTTACAAATGCCATTGAACTTTGTGCGGTAACTCTGCGCTGGTTCCGGACCAATCAGAGGCAATTAAGTGGACAAGGCAAATAGTCCGCTCTAGAAGATTGTAGTAAAAAGGCATCGAACAAAAAGGGGATGCACCCCGATTTAGGGACACTCGAACAAGGAGAGACAGACTAATCAGATCCTGACTTTGAATCTAGACTCCGCGGGACTCCGAGCGGCAACCATGTCCCCTTCTCCATTTCACCTCCTCTCTCACTCAAAGCTAAGTTAAATTTCAATTTCGTTATGCAGTATATGTACAGTTACTTAAATTTAAATACGTTATTCAATAAAATTAATTGTCAAATCATTAAGAATCAGACTTTTAATTTAGAGTACTGTAATATGTCTATAGAGTATTAGTGTTTAATTTTAACTTAAGTCATGATGCGATGTAACTTAAGAACCTGGAAAGTTAAGAAATTTGTATTTTGATTAAGAAAAAGAAAGTAATTAAATAAGTTATCATCGGCGTCGCATCATATTGGTACCATGACCAGTCGTCGGAATTTTTTTCTCTTTTACATCATCTGATGTCGTGAATTTTTTTTCTTGATGGGTCACCGAAATAATAATCCTACTCCCTCTGTTAAACATGTAAAAACTTTTTATTGTGTGCTATTGTGTTTTAATTGTATCTATTACTCGAATTTGCTACTTGTGAAAATTTATTTCTTGTAGTTTTTTTTCCAAAAAAAAGAGAGAGAGAAAGAGAAAGGTGCAACAAAGGTGCAGCAAGATGTCACAGGTACTGGTGCTTTTTTTTCTTTTATATTGATGTGAAAAAAATTTTCATGCATGTATTTACGCGAGAGCCGATTGGTTAAAAGTTTTATTTAAATTTATGAGTTTATGAATTTCTCTTACCCTGCACAAATGCTTGAATTCAGTTGTTTTAGCTAGAATTTAATTGTTTCCGTTGAAATTTAATCTCGTTAGAAATTTTGTTTTAATTTTTTTAAACATGCCACGTACACGACTATCAGACCCCCTTTTGACACAGACGGCGTCTGAGAAATTTAATCTAATTGATTTGATCGCAATGTATGACGGAGGTGAATCGTTGGGAATACGTAGGTTCCTAGAAAAAAAATGATGTTGCGAATTTAGGCAAGTGGTCAAACGACGAGAAAGTGACTATTCTGAAATTAAAATTAGAGGGAATAGCTGAGGAATTTTTTTATCCGACCCAACCCACAGTCATTTAACAGAGTACAACGATATCGCTAGAATTCTTATTAATAGATTCGAGAAGGCCGTCCCATTATCCACACGTTTACAGTTATTTTCATCATGCATTCAGGGTTCTTCTGAGAGCGTGCAAGAATTCGCAGCACGCATCAACAAACTGGGAACACAGATATTCCAGTCAGGTAATTCGGCTCAAAACACCGCGGTGAGGAACGCTAACGATCAATTGCTACAATTGCATTTTATAAGTGGTTTGAGAACGATATTCGTAGATTCGTTCTGGCACGAGATCCCATAAATTTAGAAGAATCGATTAGCGCGGCGTTGATTGAAGAACAGAATGTGAAATTAAATGAAATCGCGAATGATCGATGATATTAAGAAAGCCATATTGAACCCACCGGTCTTAGCACTACCTGATCCAAAAGCAGAATTACAAATTAAGACGGACGCTTCATCTCGCGGCATAGGGGCAGTTTTAGAACAAAAATATCCTAACTCTGAAGTCAAACCTTTATATTTTTTTCAAAGAAATTAAATCCCTCGCAATCTAAGTATAACGCAACGGTTTTGGAGTTTTTCGCGATATATACAGCATTAAATTTTTTTAGACCTTTCTTGTTGGGTAGAAAATTTAAGGTTTTTACTGATCATAAGCCTCTTGCAGGATTTCTTTCTAATAAAAATCCCTCTTCCAAAATTTTGCGTTGGAAATTGGCTCTGGAAGAATTTAATTACGATATACACTACATCACAGGGGCTCCTTAAATTCAGTCGCAGATCATCTTTCCCGTTGTATTAACAACATCACAATAGCTTTACCTGACTCTAAAGATCTTATTAAAATGCAACATGAAGATTCTGTTTTAAGTACTATTATACAAAAAATTGATCAAAATGACGTTAGTCCACAAGTCAGCAACTATTTTATTAATGGGAAGGTTTGTTATGTCATTTGTCCAAGCGCCCCTCCAGATCGCCCAGGTCTAACACTACTAGAAAACAAGTTTGCATTCCACATTGTCTTAAAGCTAGAATTCTCGAATCTGTCCATTCAGAATATGGAGGGTATCTTAAATTCTTTAAAACATATCACCGACTCAGCGAAAACTTCTTTTGGCAAAATATGTACAAAGATACTAAAAATTTTGTTCGTTCTTGCACAATATGCTTATCTCGAAAAAACGCTTTCAAAATTCCGCCAGCACCTCATCAGCCAGTAGAACGTGTCATATTGATATTTTCGGTCCTTTAAAAACCATTTCTAAAGGTTATAGCTATGTTTTATCTATGATATATGCATTCACAAAATACATCCATATTGTTCCACTTCCTGATATTAAGTCGAGTACGATTTCTAAAGCTTTCTTTGATAATTACATTGTTCACAGGGGTTGCCCACATAAATTAGTTGTAGATAATGCTACATATTTCAAGAGTTCTGAATTTGTTGAATTTTGCAGAGTTATGGGCATTCATAAAAGACACATATCAAGTTATTCCGCTCACGTCAACTGGAGGGTAGAGAAACCCAATCAATCGCTAGCCAATATCCTGGCATCAATTTCGCAAAACACAAATGATTGGGATGAGCAACTCCCGCACACCATGTTAGCATTAAACTCAGCGATTCATGAAGCTACATACACATCGCCTTTTTTCCTAGAACATGGCAGGGATATTCGATTATCTTACACTTACGAGAAAAACTCCGACACACCACAAAATAAGTATGAATATGTCGAGAAAATGTTACCGTCTTTGGAGCAAATTTTTAATAAAGTTTTAAATAATCTAAAAGATCAGGAGGCATCGCATGTCGATTTCAGTACGAGAGCGACAAAGCAACATCATTATGATTACAAAATCGGGTCCTTGTGTTTTATTAAGATGCCTAATATTAAATCTAATTTATCTCCAAAACTCAGACCTAAGTTCGAAAATTCTTATAGAGTAATAGAGCGTTTTTCTAATGTCAATTATAGGGTTCAACATGTAGAACAATTGAGAAAGAGATTTAACACACATGTCAATCGGATGGTTCCATTTATTAAGAGATTCTCATACTTGCACTTGAATAATTTAGATGTGACTTGCAACCAGACGAGGCGGAGGTTAAGGGTATTGTTCCAAGTCCACTGTATAATTTAAGGGCCCGTGCAGGCAATTCGGCTCATTAATGAACTTACCGCACTAAATTTTTTTTGAAGGAAACTGAATTTTTTTTTACAATTTTTACGCTTCGTCACTTCGAGAGCACAGACATACAATGGTACCTGTCTCATAGTTGCACCTTGTTTTATGTCATGTTTGATGTTTTAGTGAGATTAAATTTTGTACTCAGTCATTTAATGAATTCCAGTTATTAATGAGTTCTAGCTCAATTTTTTTATGCAATTTGTTTCATGTCTTGATTTGATGCTTAAATGACATAATGTTGTATGTAGTTAATATCAATTTTAGCTCTAGATAAAATATTTTTTGATGCTATTTGTTTTATGCAATATATAAAATTTGTTGTGTGTAATAGGAGTTTTATTCAATTTTGCTATGAGATTCATGTATGCACGTCAATTTTAATTTTATAAATTTTAAGCTTGAAATCATGTTTGCAACAAAAAATCAAATTTTGGGGTCTTTGGACACCTGTCATGAAATTTGAATGTTGTTACTATACATACATATTTGACATTTTTCATTTATTACATAATTTTGTGTTGCGGTTATTATCTAGTATTTTAGATTTTTACATACAAAAAAAAGTTCCTTTATTGAATAAGTTAGTTCATGCTGATTTGATTATGTATAACTGTGTACTTTCTGGTTAAATTTTGAGTTTGCATAAAAGGTAAATTTTTTTTTGGTGGCGGCATTTTGTTAGAAGCAATTTTATTGATAAGTTGTGTTGGTGTATTAATTTTAAGTGCCTGTGTATTACTGAATTGATATCTTTGGAATTTATGCTTGTTAAGATATGGATAGAGGTGGTCGTTTGAATTTTTTTTGTCCTTTAGAAATTATGTTGAAACTTAACTTTGTTTTGCTTGGGTTGTTTTGTTATGTCATATGATTGCTAATTTTAATTTAAAATTTTCTAGTGTTTCGGTTAGGTGTTTCAATGCTGATTTAATTCTTGTGTTTTTTTGTTTTTTTGCTAGAGATTTGGAATTTTTTTTGTTTGCTTAGGGCTCAGGTTAAATTGTGGTTTGGATAAATGAATGTGCAGTCAATAATTTTGTCTCGTTTGTGTGCTAAACTGTACTAGGAATTGAATGTTTTGTTTGATGTCGATATAGTACTTTTGTTGGTTTAGGTTAAATTGTGGTTTGTTTAAATGAGTGTGCAGTCAATCATTGTGTCTCGGTTGTGTGCTAAACTGTACTAGGAATTTAATGTTTTGGTTGATGTTGATATAGTATTTTTTTGTTGATTTAGGTTAACTTGTTTTGATTCATGGTAGCGCTTGGGTAGATTATTGAATTGAGTGTTGATGTTGATTTAATTTTTTTTAGGGTTTTGGATTTTAATGGTAGTTTTGCATTGTTATTTGGAAATAAGTTTTTTGGTCAGATAATGGTATTGTTAAATTTTATGTTTGGTGTACGCGTAGTTGTGTTAGCTTTGAGTTTGGTATTGACAAAGGAGGAGAATTTTGATGTAGTACTTGGAATTTTGAGATATTAAAGCGTAAGGAAAACAACCCATCTCACGCTAGTCGCTGTCCATGCATTTCGGGAACTTCGTCCGAGAACTTTTCGCCGGCACCCTTTTCGTCGGTATTCCCCCCCGCGGGCGCCTCGGCCCAAGGGTGGGACTCTGGTTGTTGGTTGGAATTCTGCTAGTTGGTTACTCCTTTTCGAATTTTCCCCTTCGCGCCCCCTGCTGTCGCAACAGAGATAAGAAACTCAGTATTTTTTTATGGGGTCTTCGTTCCCCCCCTTGTTGCTTCCTGTTGTTACTTTCTGTCGTTGGTGCTCGATGCTAAAATTTTTTTTCCTAGACGCAATAGCCTTTCTTTCGTAATATATAGTATTGTTGTTTTAGATTTTGAGTTGATAATTTTTTTTGGTTTGAAAATGCTGAATATCGGGTGTGAATTTTTTTTTGTTTTACTAATTGTTGAATGAGTTGGATAAGTTGAGTTCAGGATTTTGTGGAATATTTGCGAAAGTTATTCGAAGGAGATAGATAAAGTTTAAACTGATGAATTTGTTGAATAATTGGGAAAGTTTTTTTTATGGAGATAGATAAGTTTGCGATCAAAAGTACGTGGTAAATTCGAGAGTTGTTTGATATGGAAATGGAAGATTGAGCTGTAATAATTATACGGTATATTTGAGAAAGTTTTTTTTTGATGTAGAGAAGGTAATTTGAGTTAAGGAATTTGTACGATTTCGAGTAAATAAGTTGACGAACATAGAAAAGTTGAATTAATGATTGTGTGGTATATTTAAGAATGTTTTGAGATGAATCTAGGAAGTTCGAGTTGAGGATCATGTGAGATTTTGTGTAAATAAGCTGATGAGCAAAGATGGGTTTTAGTTAATGGTATTGTGGAAGAGTCGATTAATTATTTGGAAGTTGCAGATAAGTTTAGTTAGTATTATAGAATGATATTTGAGTTATTAATTCGATGATTTTCGATGAATTGAGTTAGCGATATTGTTGTAAATTGAGGATCTTGTTTTTTTGTATATTTGTTGCGCGTATAGTGAAACATTTTGAGTTTTTTTTATTATCTAGAATTGATACATTGTATTACATAGAATGTTAAAAAGTTATGTTGATTAGTTAAGTGATATTTTTTTTGGAAATTATGTTTAATTATGTGTAGCACTTGTAATAATTTTTTTTTGCTTTTTTGTTTAAGTTAAATTACTTTACTCCGTATGTGTCGCCTCATATATCATGGGTTGCATTATCAATTTTATGTTTATAATTTTTTTCTGAAATTCTCAACTGCTTTTGTGATTTCTGGAATTAGTTTCTCAAATGGAAATTCGAATGTATTGAATGTAGAAGAAAATTTTTTTCTCTCAATTTTTTTATAGTATTAATCGATATAGTAATTTTTTTATATAATCGGATTTGCATTTTTTTTCTTCTTAATTCTGCATTGTTTCTTGTGTTGGCGGTTGCCGGCGATCATCTTTTCGCAGGAAATGGGATGTTTTTTCCCCCACCTTCGTAAACATTGGGGGTGCATCCTGATCAAATGCGCACTCATGGTTTGCAATTCTAAATTTAATTACAGTATTTTTTTTAAACTTTCAATTGTAACCAATGCTTGTAGTGAATTTTTTAAATTCCTTAGGCTACTAAGCATTCTTAGAGGTTATAAATTTTTTTTTCACCGTTTGCCCTATTCGCTTCAATTTATAGATTTTAATTTGCAAATCTGAATTAATTACATTTATTTTTTTTAAACTTTCAATTGTAACCAATGCTTGTAGTGAATTTTTTAAATTTCTTAGGCTATTAAGCATTCTCGGAGGTTATACATAAAAAAAAATTTTCACCTATGCACACCCATCGTTTCAATTTCTAATTTTTCACTTTAAATTAATTAATTTTACGAAAGATTGTTATCAATGCTCTTAGTGAACCATTGCAATTTCTTATGCTTTGAGTATGTTGAGGGTTAAGTTAGTAATTTTTTTTGGTCGTCTGGGACATGCACTTCACATTAGTCGTGTCGGGATTTCGATGTCAAACGATTATGAGGTGTCTGTTTCTGTGTGCCACATTTGTATTGTATATAGATGTTTTCACTAGTACTTATTTATTATCAAAGTATTTTGTTCGATACTCATATGTGTGGTTATTGTGAGTAGCGCAGTTGTTAGATATGCAATCTTTGAATTTATTATGTGTTACTCTTCTTCAATTTTATTATTTAGTGGCACACGATTCTTTGTGATTTTTCAATTGTTTCTATTTGTCATATTATGTATGTTGTCCTTGTGAATTGTTTGGGTGACCCATTCAGCATTTTTTTTCTTCTTCGCACATGAACTTAATTGTAGTTGTTAGTAATTAATTTGTTTTTCCCTCTTACCGCTAACGGAATTAGGACTTAATTTTGGAAATTGCTTATAATTTTTTTTTACAATTTTTTTTATTTTAAATTATGAGAGTGGAGGGTTGGTGCTTGGAGTCCACGGCGGAGGTCAAATGGGGTCAAGTTTTTCTTTTTCACACTTGTTTTGGTTTCATGACTAATATGGTTTCCCTGGAGACAAATTCTTTTTCTATTGCAGTTCAGCAGACTTCTTTGGAGGTGTTGTACCGCCGGGGCGCCTAACATCCCTTGCAGTGTCGAAGCATCCGCTACTTCTTCTGGTCGACACACATATGATCACCGAACTCTCTTCTTGTGATGGAACAATTTTATTCCGCATTTGCCGGAGTCTACAGGAAAACGGAGGAGGTGTTGTACCGCCGGAGCGCTTTGCAGTGTCGATGCATCAGCTACTTCTTCTGGACGACACACATATGATCACCGAACTCTCTTCTTGTGATGGAACAATTTTTTTTGCTGGTTGTAATTTTTTTGTGTGCTGTGCATTTGAGAGAGGGGAGGAGTGATGGGAGGCGCGGATTCATTCAGGAATATTCAACAGAACTTCAAAATTGCGAACTCAGTTTGGTGGAATGCGTTTTCTTTCCCCATCGCTGAGGGGTGAATTCCTCGGCAAAGGGTGCTTACATTCCCACGCCCGGGAAGATCATTGCACTCATATATATCGGGGTGTGTCATTGGATTTTCCCGCGCTTCCAAATGCCATTGAACTTTGTGCGGTAACTCTGCGCTGGTTCCAGACCAATATGATGCGACGCCGATGATAACTTATTTAATTACTTTCTTTTTCTTAATCAAAATACTAATTTCTTAACTTTCCAGGTTCTTAAGTTACATCGCATCATCACTTAAGTTAAAATTAAACACTAATACTCTATAGACAAATTACAGTACTCTAAATTAAAAGTCTGATTCTTAATGATTTGACAATTAATTTTATTGAATAACATATTTAAATTTAAGTAACTGTATATATACTGAATAACGAAATTGAAATTTAACTTAGCTTTGAGTGAGAGAGGAGATGGGATGGAGAAGGGGACATGGTTGCCGCTCGGAGTCCCGCGGAGTCTAAATTCAAAGTCAGGATCTGATTAGTCTGTCTCTCCTTGTCCGAGTGTCCCTAAATCGGGGTGCATCCCCTTTTTGTTCGATGCCTTTTTACTACAATCATCTAGAGCGGACTATTTGCCTTGTCCACTTAATTGCCTCTGATTGGTCCGGAACCAGCGCAGAGTTACCGCACAAAGTTCAATGGCATTTGGAAGCGCGGGAAAATCCAATGACACACCCCGATATTTATGAGTGCAATGAACTTCCAGGGCGTGGGAATGTAAGCACCCTTTGCCGAGGAATTCACCCCTCAGCGATGGGGAAAGAAAACGCATTCCACCAAACTGAGTTCGCAATTTTAAAGCTCTGTTGAATATTCCTGAATGAATCCGCGCCTCCCATCAATACAAATAAAAGAAATAGATGTTGTGGATATAAGTATATTGATTAATTAAATTTCGAAATAGGTTAATAACACAAAAAATGATGCTAAAACATCCCAAAAAGACCTTAATTTCCAGAAAAGCAATTTTAAATTTTCTTTTCGATTCATTGTATGATGACATAACTTTATTTTGATTATACTGTATTTTTTTCAAAGAAAAGATTAAAAAATAAAAGCGATTAAAGTTAATTATTTATCATTGTAAGCACTCATTTATTTGCTCTTTGCAATCAAATTATAATTTTTAATAGAGATATTGCAAAAAAAAGTGTTGTTTGAATAATAAATTTTTTACCAACATGGTATTTTTTTTTTCATTCAGTACTGTTACTGGTTCTGGACTATTTCAAGGGGGGCCTATTTTATCTGTTCTAGGTAGAGATTTTGATTTTAGTTCATACTAATTAATGTTAATTCGAATTACATCTAATGCTCTGTATTAGATGTATTACAGATATGTTAGATAGTATTGCATTCATACCTCATGTAATACTAATTTAATTTTTTTCCAGTTAAAGGCTTCCTAATATTTCTCATTTATGTTAGTATATAGTGTGTGTATGTGTGTGTGTGTGAATCAGTTTATCATCATTAATTTTTTTCTTTCGGTTTATCTATTGCAGGTTATTTCACCCATGGCATAAATTTATAACTGCTATCTTTTTTCAGTTTTAATTTTTATTTATATTTGCATTCATTCATGTCTATTTACTTTTTAGCATGCTAATTTTCTTTACATTGAAATATTTGTTTTTGTTAAATTATTATTTACTTTGCGGCCAAATTGCAGTTTGTTTAAAATTATTTATAATGTGAATATATTCATTTGAAAAAAAGTATATATTTTTAATTTTTGGTTATCCTACTTCACACAGGATTTCACCCTCCTTAAAAAAATATTATAATTTCTATATTAGGTGAATTTTTTTTTGTTTTTAAAACTTAACCCGTGCGAAGAACGGGCATTTCAGCTAGTATATAAATAAAATTTTCAGTTTTAATGAATAGGATAAGATTAAGATACTTGTAACTGTACAAACTTCATAGAGAACATGAATCCATTTTACATACATATTTATTTCTTTTCAATATTTTTATTGTGACTCGTGGAACTCATGGTACATTTTGTGGAACCCCAGGGTTCCGTGGAATACAGTTTGAAGACCAATGAAAAAGTTCACACTCTCAGAAAAGATAATTCCAACCTTCAAACTGCAAGCCCATCTTATCTCCATTTATGATCATAGGCCATATGATACATTCTTGGCCGGTTCAGTGAGCGTTGAATACGACAATTAGAGTCCAACATTTATAACAAATCATATCAAATAATTTAGATACTAAGTTACGTAAACTGGCGTAAGAAACTGGAAAAACAGAAGCAGCAGCACCTTTATCTTTTGGAAACTAAAGTTTGACGTCATAAATAGACAACTATTACAAATGCCTGTAAAGGCAAAGCTTGACGACTGTTTCAGGTATTCACCATACAAAAATGTCTTAATGAAAGTTTAAACTTAATTCTAAGGATAACAAGATTGTTGGAATTTTTTTCAGAAGAAGACCAGAAAACCGTCGGGATACATGCTCAGATCAACATTGAATTTGTCTTCAAAATTATTGTACTTTTACTTCAAAAACTTTCACCGAAGTAGCTTTGACACTTCGCTAATGATTGTTGAGGTTTGAACGCTCTCCGATAGATTTCATTAGCAATTTCTTGTAGCTTGATTCAGGAACATGTAAATTTTATTATGTGGTTAAGGTTAAACATTAAAAAGTGTGATTTTAAAGTCTGTACATATGCGACCGTCATTCAGTCACATCAGCTTAATCACACAGAATTTACAATTCTGCAATAATGATACCATATGACGTTTTGAATAGGCGTTGAATAGGCGTTTAATTTCGGGCGTCTGGACTGTAAACAGTCCTCAATCCCATATCGTGAGAGTCTATGATGCTGGGCATGGCAAAAGTGGTGTTTTCCATTCTGCTGAGTGGCATGACGGCGATTGGTCGAGCGATGGAATCCGGGAGGCGTGGCTATGGTTCTTCATCTGGGTGGAAAGTTTTTGAGTTTTTTGGCTTGGCTGAGAGCTAAGAGATTGCTCTCTGATTGGATGCTGGGTACAGTGAACATTGATTCCGATTGGCTGCCCCGGGGGCTGTGATTTAAATTATGGGGAGGAGCATGTCCAGAGGGGAGAGCAGGAGAAAATTATTGACAAAAATTAAAAAAGTGACATTTTAGAAAATACGGTGTGCAATAAAAATTGCACGAGAAAATAGAATTACGGGGATTATAGGAGTCAAGAAGAATTCTTCTTGGTCTCTTTGTTTTGTCATTAGGGGTATAATGTGATAAATTTTGCATATTGATATTATTGGTTGTTTCTAAATCGTTAAAAAGTTAATTGCGATATTCTGAATATGAGATTTGAAACTATTAATTTTAAGAGCTTTACGTATGTGGTCATTACGCATATATCTTATGGCTTTGACGATCATACGCATTAAAGAATTTTGCAGGGTATCAAGTATATTAATATTTGTTTTAGCGGCATAACCCCAAACTGGACATGCATAAGCTAAGATGGGACGCATAACGGCTGTATAGAGAAGCACTTTGTTTTCTATACTTAAATATGAATTCCGGCCAATTAGGGGGTAAAGTTTAAACATTATTTTCCGGAATTTGTCGCGTACGTAATAAATGTGTTGTTTCCAAGTTAGGTGTGTATCAAAAATAATTCCAAGGTATTTGGCTTCCTGAGACCAGGGGGATTTGCTTGTTGTACATGAAAATAGGTGGTGGGAGTGACTGTATTTTCGTGAAAATAATGGCAGTAGATTTTCGACATTAATACTTATTTTCCATTTGTCGTAGAAATTTTGCAGGAGTAGAAGGTGTTTGTTTAAAGCGAAGGAAATTGTTTCTAGTTTTTTATACGTGGTGTGAATGGCAGTATCATCAGCGTAAAGGTTAATTTTAGTGAGTGAATAGTCAGGGATATCGTTGATGTAGAGGTTAAATAGCAAAGGACCGAGCAAGGAACCTTGGGGACACCCTGCAGAAACAGAGTGTTCATTAGAAAGGGTCTCATTAATTCTAATTCTGAAGGAGCGATTAGTGAGGTATGAGTGAATAAGATGAATCAGAGGATGTGGAATTTTAAAGGTAATTAGCTTAAAAGTTAGACCATTAATCCAAACACGGTCGAAGGCTTTCTGGATGTCCAGAAAAACTGCTCCCGTGCTTTTCTTTTTCTGGAAACCTTCAGAGATATTTTCGGTTAGTCTTAAAAGTGGGTGAAGGGTAGAGAGCTTGTTAGTGAAACCATACTGATTGGGATTGAGGATGTTATTTTCATTGATAAAATTTTTTAGTCTGTGAAGAATAATAGATTCGGTTAGTTTACCGATAGTGGAAAGGAGAGATATTGGTCTGTAACTAGATGCGAGATGAGGGTCCTTGCCAGGTTTGTTAATGGGGAAAATAATGGCTTCTTTCCAGTTATCTGGAAAATGATTGAATTTGAGGATTTTGTTAATTAGGATTGTTAAAATTAGGATTAGTTTAATTGGAAAGTTTTTTAACATGCGGTTAGTTATAGAGTCTTTACAGGGGCTTTTTGGCATTGACATGTTTAATGTAGTGGATAATTTCATCCGGGAGAGCGGGTTCGATGAAAGAATAAGGGGGGTAGAAAGAAAATTATTTACGGTAGTATTTATTAATTCATCATTTTGATTATAATTATCATCTTCGCGATCGTTTTCAACAAAATTATTTTTTATGTTAGTTGCAAGAAGGTTAGCTTTTTGCTGATCAGTGACTGCCGTACCTGTCGCACAGTTAAGAGGTGGAATTTTTGGTCTTTTATTTTTGAAAAATTTTGCGTGCGCCAAAGGCTATTGTCTGCGGTGTTAAGAGCTTCGAGTCTTTTTTGCCAAATGATATCATTATATTTTTTAAGTTCTTTTTTAAGATCAGATTGAGCTCTGTTATAATGTGATTTGAAAATGGGATTGAGGGTTTGATGATAACGTTTTCTGAAGTAATTTTTGATTTTAATCAGCTGGTTAATGTTATGCGGAGTGAAGTTCCTTCGGTCTGTTTCTATTGGTCGGGAGGCGTGGCTATGAATATCAATGACCGCCTCGGTGAACTCTGTGATTTTTTGTTCTAGGTCGTTAGTGTTGTTAATATTATTAGGATGGAAATCAAAGAGAGAGAGAGATTTTTATTTAGATTTATTTTGAAAGTTTTCCAATCTGTGGAGACCGCTCTGGGATTTGGGGGTGCTTCTGCGAGTTTGAAGTTAAAATTTAAGAAAACTGGATTATGGTCTGAGGAAAGATCGTCGATGGAGTTAATTGTAAAGGGGTAGTAGAAGTTTTTAATTAGTGCGATGTCAATGGTGTTAGCGGAATTGTGACCAAATCTAGTAGGAGTTGAGGGAAAAGCGATATTTAAGTTGAGCATATTAGCGAAATTAAAGAGGTGTCTTCCTCTGGTAGTATTATTTTTACAATTCCAAGCGTTATGAGTTGCATTGAAATCTCCGAAGAGAATACAATTACTAGCTGTTTGAATAAAGTGCTCAATGTCTATAGTAAATAAATTTTCATCGGAAGAGGGAGGAATGTAAACACAAGTAATTGAAATAGGATCATGCTTGGGGGGAGTTAGTATTATATTAGTTGCTTCAAGAGCTCGAAGAGGAGGGGTGGGGAGGCAGTAGTGTTTGAGAGAGTTTTTAACTAGGATCAGAGTTCCACCTGCGGTCCGCGGTCCATCGGAGATTCTGTCGTTTCTGTGACAGGTGTAATTCGCTATATTAAAGTTGTGTGAAGGTCTCGGGTGTGTCTCTTGTGTGAGAAAAATATCCGGGGAGTGCTTCTCTATAAAAATACGTAGTTCAGCAATTTTTCTTAGTAAGCCGTTTGCGTTCCATGAACACAAACTGAGACCAATCGGGGAGGAACTATACATTATTAATATTGTTACACGATGCCTCTATTTGGGCGTACATTTGATTGGGATTTAATTGTTGGGGTTTGTATTTAAATTATTGCCGTTACAAAGAATTTGGGAAAGCTGCATTAGACAGTGCATTGTCATTTGCAGCGTTGTTTGGATATTAATATTATTGTTATTAGACTCAGTGCATTGTTTTAGTTATTCCTAGTTTTAATTGCATATGATATGTGCATAACTGCACATTGTGAAGATCCCCCCAATTTTTATGACCTTGAGTATTAATTTGTTTAATAAATCAATACTAATGAGTTTTCTTCGGTATTCTTATAAAGAAAGCCTTCTTTTGTGTTCCCAATACTAAGAGTTAATTTCTTTTCAATTCTGTGTCTTGTAACTTGGTACATGAGAAGCAGATTAAGACCCTGTTTTTATGATCAGCTTCATGCAA
Organism: Trichonephila clavipes; assembly: GCA_019973935.1. Lineage (NCBI taxonomy): Eukaryota > Metazoa > Arthropoda > Arachnida > Araneae > Nephilidae > Trichonephila > Trichonephila clavipes. Next base: position 250,862 of record BMAU01009921.1, on the reverse strand, counting down.
TACATAATATAACCTTGAATAAGATACACGGTCGCTTATACTTATTGCCGGAATTTGATGAAATCTAGGTAGACATAAACAACTATTCTTTTGTGTCACATAGATGCTATCTCAATAAAATGACATTTTGTGTTTAACATACTAAAAGTAGGACGTTTTATCGAGAAATGTTATTTTGGAGATAACCTTTAACGCTGCTTACATTTTAAATGTGGTTTCAGTATTCCCTTTCTTCAACTATAAAGTACTTATTAAATTCTTACATTTCTCAATATATTTTATATATATTACATGTGATTTCATACAGAAGTCGTCAATTTTTGCACATCATTTTCTAGTTAAAGTCAAGGCATTTTCTTCTCTGAGAGCTAAAATTTTCTACGCGTACTATGTGGATGGCCGAAAATAGTATTTTTATTGAATGTCAGGTATATACTTAAAATATTTCCACATCGTAATTTTTTCTAAATTTTTTGAAATAAAGAAGTAATTGAAAAACTCCTAAATAGCAATAATTCAGTAGTTGAACGGTGGAATCAGTTTCAAATAGGGTTTCCAACCCCGGGATCCCGGTGTTTTTTCAGATCCTGAAATCCCTGGATTAATTTTTTGATTGAATTATATTTCGAAATTTTTTTCTCGTCAAAATTTTTTAAGAATTCACACACACACACAATTATAAGGAAATTTATATTTATTTTTAAAAAATAAAATATATGTACGCATAGAATTTTTTTAGCAGTATTAAATCCCGTAAGTAAAAAAATTTACATGCAGCTCTTATTTTTCGTTTGGGAGAACATCACACAGATCTAAATGGTTTACTGCAATACTTACACAATGGTATAAGCGATGTCACAAAAATAGATTTTGCCACACAGTTCCTTGTTTAATTAAATGCAAGGATTGACAGTGAATCTACTTGGAAGATTTGACGTTTCAAATACCACTGTATTATTAAAAGCTCATGCGCAACTGGATCTTCTATATATATGTTACCGGCAAAATATGAAACCCTAGGCCAGGGATGGCGAACCATTGGCACGCGTGCCATTGATGGCACGCGGCACAATATTTTGAGCACGCCACCGATCAAAACGGTTCGCATTTTAGTTCAGAAACTGTATTATTACAAGGAACCCAAAACTTTAAAAACAATTTCAAAGATTAAAATGTACATGAGAAATCAGACAACGATATAGTTATTGAAGAATTTATTTCCGAAATGGATTCTTCAATCAAGGAATTTTCAGTGACATTTTCTCAGTTCAAGGAATTATGTACCCTGATGTAACATTATTTGATAACCTGAACTTGCCCCATTTCGATTGGTTGGAAAGTGAAGAATTTTAAATGCAATTTATTGGTTTCTAGTCTAGTTCAATATGGATTTAAAAATGTATTGAAACAAGGAAAAAGCTGGAATTGATTGATACAGAAAGATTAACAAGTAATATAAATAATACACCTGCAACGAAATTTTGGAAACACGGAATTCGATTCGAGACACATTTAACTGTTTGAAGAAGTCTACTCGTGCTATTTTAACCATATTTTCATCTACCTATGCCTGCGAGTGATTATTTTCAGAGATAAATAGCATAAGCTATTTGCCATCTAATCTGCAACAAAAGAATTCACACTAATGTTACTTAAATTTAATTACACGCATAACTGAAACATTTACTACCAAACTGTACGCAAAATGTATTTTTTCGTGGTAAATAAAGAGTTTTTTGATGTTAGTATTTAGTTTTATTATTTCCCCCAAAATCACAAGTAAAAATTATTTGGTGGCACGTCTCTTCCTCAATAAGCATTTCTTTAGGAAAAAATGGCACATTGCTCCATAAAGGTTCGCCATTCCTGCCCTAGGCATTCTATAGAATGCCTAAAACTAGCCGGCAATGTATGAAATGATTTTTATTTCATACTTTGCCTAGGTATTCTATAGAATGCCAAATGAGAAACCGGCAAAGTATGAAATACAGCAATTAGTTGAGTCGTTGGTGAGGGAGGAGAGCGAGAGGAATGACTTGTGTGTACGTGCGACCCTTTGATTGACAGGTGAGAAAGAATCTCCTGATTTCACCGCTTAAGGTCACCGCCTATACATCTCCGATTCGGTTCGAATACCACGTGGAAAGGCACGTGAATTTAAAAGTGCACCTCAATTCTCAGAATTAGTTAGTTGCACTTTGTGGTTTATTTGGGAGTGTGAAAATACGCAAATTTGCTTAGCAAAAAAGTTTCTTACTGAGCTGCAAGAAAATGGAGAAGCAAACAGCAGTGTTGGAAAAGGAGTCAAGGTTCAAAGATATGAAACAACGATCCACGATGAACTCTCCAAAATTCGACTTAATGCTGCAAAAAAGTTTATTCTTAACCGAAACTACTTACCAGAAGATAATAAATGATGTACAAAAAGCCAAAATGACTGCTAGGAAGGAACCCAGAGATAATTCGTTGCTGAATAGCTATGACGTGATGATTGTGGAAAACAAAAGCAAACTTATTTATCCTGTTAAAGGAGGAGTCAGTACTATACAGTATTACGTAACGGACTCTGAGTTATTTCATGTACTTCATGAAGCTGATTTGGCTATTGGATACGGAGGACATGATAGCATATTGAAAGAACTGTCAACCAAATACAAGAACGTTACACGTCATGATATTGAAATGTACATTCACCTTTGTGAACCTTGCCAGAAAAAACAGAAAGATATTAAAAAGGGCATTGATGTGAAACCTATGATTTTTTCTGAGTTTAATTCTCGTTGTCAAGTAGATCTTATTGACTTTCAATCTCAGCCTGATAGAGAATACAAATTTATTATGGTGTACCAAGATCATCTCACAAAATTTGTGATTCTCAAGTCTCTAACGTCAAAAAAAGCTGAAGAAGTAGCCTACAACCTAGTGGACGTATTCTCATTGCTTGGAGCACCTTCTATATTACAGTCTGACAATGCGGGGGAGTTTTCCAATAATGTGGTTATCAGCTTGAAGGAGTTTTGACCAGTACTGAAGATCGTCCATGGGAAGCCTCGTCATTCACAAAGCCAGGGTAGTGTCGGAAGAGCAAAACAAGATATCGAAAATATGCTCTGTACTTGGATGCAGGATAACAAATCTGACCACTGGAGTAAAGGACTGTGTTTTGTTCAACTTATGAAAAATAGAGCTCATTATTCTGGAATTTAAAAAAACCCATATGAAGCTCTTTTTGGCTGCAAACCTAAAGCAGGCCTTACTACGTCTGTTGTAACGCATTCTTATTTTTCACAGTAAGAGGGCGCGCGAGAGCCGCCAGATGTATTTTTGTAACTGAGTAGTAAACAAAAAATAAAGCTTCCTCAAACGGACCAGACCGATTACTTTTCATCGCATTCATTTGGTCACTCGAGCTACCAGAGCATTTAAGTCAAAACATTTAATTGATGAAGTGAAAAGCGGTCTGCGACATTTGTCGAAGTAATCAGGCAGAAAAACACAATTTACTCAATAATCATTGCAAGCATTGAACTTCAATTTTGGGAAGGTCACAAACAAATCCAACATGGACGCTATTCTTAAACAAAAGAAAATCTTAAAAGGTAAACTAACTCGTTTAGTTTCAAAAATAGATGATTTTCAAAATCAAGAAAATTCTGCATCCATTATTGAAGTTCATGAAATAGATGTTAACTCAATAGATATTGAAATAAATAATTTAAACAATAATTTTTTAAGCACTTGTGCAGATGAAGATTTTAACGATTATGAAATGGAAATGCATGATTTATTTTCTAAATTAGATACACTAAAAATTATTTTAAAAGAGGAAATGAAAAAACTTGTTAATGATAATAATACTAATGCATGCTAAAACATTGTTAACACTAATGTAAACAATTTAAAACTTCCTCGCATAGAATTGTCAGTATTCACTTCCAATTACATAGACTGGATCTCTTTTCGCGATTTATTTCTAGCAAGTGTAGGGAATAATAGTACTTTAAATGATAGTCAAAAACTGAAGTATCTTAAACTCTCTGTAAAGGGCGAAACAGCCACTTTATTACAATCCATTCAAATCACAAACGATAATTATAAAAAGGCGTGGAATGCATTAACTGAGCGCTATGAGAATGAAGCAGAATCAATAAATGCGGCATTAAATAAATTAGTTTCGCACCCTATTTTAAAACAAGAATCAGCTTCAGGATTGCGAAAGCTAATTGACACCACCCAACAGTGCATTGACACCCTGCAAACATTGAGGCAGCCCGTGGAATATTGGGACACCCTCATAATTTTCTTGCTAAGGGGGAAACTCGACTCTGAAACATTACGCGTTTGGACTCTCGAACAAAAGAATCCCTCTTTTTCGAATTTAAATCGTTTGTTTTAAGCAGAGCGACCGCTATTGCGTCTTTAGCCAAGTGCCAGAAAGAAAAAACATCTGTTCTCTTCGAAGCGGGCGGAAGTAAAAAATGACTCGCACAAATAAAAAATTTTCTTACTCTTCACAAATAGTATCGAATGTTTGCGTACATTGCAATAGCGATGCACATTTTGGATTATTCATGTGCGATAGTTTTTCAGAACTCCCGATTAAAGAAAAATGGGATGTTGTTAAGGGGTCACAGGGGTGTTAAATTTCTCTAGGGGTCTGAAAATATAAACAATTTTCAAACAGGCATAATTTCTTTAAATTTAAGTTAAATAATTCGAATCTTTTACACATTACTTATAAAGGAATGGGGCTTCAGAAAAGTATAAAATGTTTAAAATATAATAATTTAAAAAATTATAAGCATATGAAAATAAGAAACTTTTATATAAGAAATATTTATTAAGTTTTATGTCGCGCATGCTATTTTCTGAAAGAGTAGGTTTAATTACTAGCTATAAGTTGATTTATAAAGACAAATGTATTCTTAATACTTTGTAGCTACTTTTATATAAATAGAATAATAACTTACATATTTTAATAAATAAAAAAAATACATTTTTAAAAAATATTTAAAAAATTGCAATATTTAACAAATATTTTGAAATACAAAAGATATATAATACCAAAATTAGGTAGGGTTAAAAGAGTATGATGCATTGTGTATAATTCTATAAAGTTTTATACATCAGAGGCTAATATTTTAGAAAATAGCATGCGCAAAGCAAAAAATACTTAATATTTATTATAAAATTTTCATATGCTATGACTTTTACAATTATTATTATATTTTAAACATTTTATACTTTTCTGAAGCCCCATTCTATTTTAAATAATATGTAAAAGATTCGAATAATTTAATTTAAAAGAATTATACTCGATTGAAAATCGTTTTTTTTTTCAGACCTCTAGAGAAATTTAACACTCCTGAGACTTCTTAAAAAAATACAAATTGTGTTTTAACTGTCTTAGGGAAAATAAAACGCGTCACATTTCCAATTGTCGTGCGGGTGTTTGCAAATTCTGTTCCAAATCACATAATTCGTTATTATGTTCAAAAAATCCAAATAGCAAAATTTCAAATAACAACGAAAATTTAATTCACAACACGGTATCCGATATACACACGGAGGATTCCACGATTAGTAGCAATAACGTAACAGTACCTGCCTCTCAGGTAGTTTTATTGACTACTGCAATTGTTAATGTTAAAGACATTAATGGCGCTTTACAAAAATGCAGAATACTCATCGATTCAGCCAGTCAAGGCTCATTTGTTAGAGAGTTGTGTAAATTTATTACAACTTGAACGCACTAGCATAAGCATAAATGTAGACGGCTTAAGTTCGCGAAAGGTGGGAAGGGTAGCAGGCTTAGTTCAGTTAGAAATAACATCACTTTTTTACAAAAACACAAGTATTATTGTAGATGCATTAATTTTACTCAAAATCACCTGTGACCTTCCTCAATTTCAAGTCGATACGTCTGCTTTGAATACATTTAAAATTAGCGGATGTCAACTGTCTCCAGCCAGGCCCAATAGACATTTTGTTAGGTGCTGACGTATTTGGAAAAATCATGCTCAATAGACATTTAAATGTTCAGGGACAATCTTTAAATGCAATGGGATCCATTTTCGGCTGGGTTGTTCTTGGAAAAATAAAACTTTCTTGCCAAATAATTATTTGAAATCATGCAAGTTACAATATATATATGCAGTAGAGTTTCAGCTTGATAAATTTTGGCACAATTAGAGGAACTCATTGAAACAAAACCTTTCACGAATGAAGAAATTGCTTGCGAGAATCATTTCAAAAGAACTCGTGACACAACAGCAGATTCGCAGTCAATTTTCCATTCCGAGACTCTAGTAATGAACTTGGTTCATCTACAGGCACTGCCGTGCAACGTCTACAGCAAATTGAACGTCGATTTAGTAATAACAAATCACTTTCCAAACATTATCACAAATTCATGAATGACTACTCGAAACTTGGTCACATGGAGTTAATCCCTGAAAACGAGATTGACGTTTCAGCTAGTTACAGTTTTTATCTCCCGCATCACCCAGTATTCAATAAAAATGGAGATAAATTTCGCGTGGTGTTTGATGGATCTGCAAAGTCCTCAAGTGGGACTTCTCTCAACGATAAATTAATGGTTGGTCAGCAGCTACAGACTGACTTAGCAACATTACTCATTCGCTTCAGGACGCACAAAATAGCCATTACAGCAGACATAGAAAAAATGTATAGGCAAATAACACTACAAGATTCGGATTTTCAGAGAATCGTTTGGCGTAATTCACCTTTTAAGCCAAATCAAGACTTTAGGTTGACAAGATTAGCTTATGGAACTGCATCAGCGCCGTACCTTGCAATAAAATGCTTACAGCAATTGGCATTAAACGAGAAGCAAATAATTTTTCTCTTGCTTCTAAAGCAGCTCTCAATGACTTCAACGTTGATGACTTATGTCCGGAGCCAATTCACTTTATGAAGCCTTAGAACTACAAAACCAATTGACTCAAATGTTGTCCAGTGTCGGACTTCTATTGAGAAAATGGGCTTCTAATTACAACGAACTCTTAAATTCAATCGATTCAGATATGCGTTTATCTAATGCTTCTTTGAATATAGACAATGATAATACAGTAAAAACCTTAGGTATCCTGTGGCATCCAGCTTCAGATGTATTTTATTCAAAATCACTCCTTTATCTTTTGAGAAGGCACCTTAACCAAAAGAACATTACTTTCTACAATTGCTAAGACTTTCGATCCACTTGGATGGCTGTCACCCATCACAATCCAGTATAAAACAATCATGCAGACTATGGAAACAACAGTTGCAGTGGAACGAAAGGGTTCCTCCAGCTAAGGATGTGCAATTGGTCAAAGACATCAAAATTCCACGATTCTTGTTCTTCGATTCAGACAACTAATTTCATCTATTTGGCTTCAGTGATGCTTCTGAAAAGGCTTATGCAGCTGCGATTTACTGTCGCTGTGTTTCAGATACAGGAAAAATCAACGTTCAACTAATAATAACCAAGGCAAGAGTTACCCCACTGAAACCTGTCTCACTTCCTCGACTAGAATTGCGTGGAGCTCTTTTGTTAGTTAAACTGATGGACATCACTTGTAAAGCTCTGAATTACCCTAAATCACAAACCCAATTTTATACGGATTCAACTATCGTACTTGCTTAAGTTGGATCCCATGCCAGTCGATGGAAGACCTTCGTAGCCAACAGAGTGCCGAAAATCCAGACGGTTGTCTTCTGCTACCCAATGGCATCATATCAGTGGAAGTGCAAATCCTGCAGATCTTGCAACATCAATATGGTTGTGTGGTCCCAAATTTTTACATAAAACTTTTCCTTTTCAGACAAACTCTTCTACTACTTCGCTGAATGATGCTGTGCCAGAAGAAAGAATGTCTGGAAAAGAAGATGTCTTCAAGAGGCTTTGGAGTTATTAGAGAGACTGTGACGTCTTACGCGTCTTTTCTTTAACAAGTCCTTTGGGTTCTTTGGGCCAGAATTAATGGCAACTCTTTTCCAACCAAATCCAAGAAATGAGATGTGAATAAGAGATGCAAATAAACGGAATTTAAATATAGGACCTTAGAGTAAGCGGGATGGCAATGTAAAGGAATGTAAGACAATTGATGTGCGTTGTGGCAGTTGATGATTATTACAGTTCGTGTTTCAAGATTGAATAAGTTGTGCTTGACGTGGATACATATACTGGTGTTCGACTGGAAAGTAGTTGTAAAGCTGCATCCCATTGCAGATAAAGACAAGTGCTATTACGAGATATAATAAGGAAGGATTGAGATTGGCCTGAATTAGATTAGATCTTATTATAAATATATATATTGTGTGTTGCGTATTGCGTCATCGTAGATTCTCTTATTAATTATTATAATTACATTTGTTAAAGGTTTAAGTTGAATATCTTAATAAAGTCATATTAAGAGAATGTTTGATCCTAGTTCTTTCGCTAATCCTACACCTCTAGCTCACGCTGATACTTCGAGGGATGTACTTCCAAGGGGAGGTACATCACAAGCCTACCATATCAAAGTAGTGATTCACCAACAGATGATTCCTCAGATGAGGTTCCAGCTGATAATCTCGTGGAATTTTCGTCAGATTCTGAAGAAAAGTTCAAGATATTGAACAAGACTCAGGTTGCAGTAGTTAGTATTCAGAAAATACAGCATTTTCGACTTCAGGATGCTGTAAGTCAAAAGTGATTAGGCAATGGAAAAAAAGATGTCATCAGACACTTAATCAGAAAATGTATAAAATGTTGCAAAGTAACAGCTTCCATCACTAATCAAATGATGAGCGATTTGTCATCTTCACGCATTTCTGCTCCTGCCTTTATGCGCTGTGGAGTAGATTATGCTGGTCCTTTTCAAATTAAAATCATTAAAGGTGGATGTTCCAAATCCTTTAAAGTATACATAGCTCTGTTTGCTTCGCTACTAGAGCTATTCATCTAGAACTGGTGACTGATCTTTCAGCAGATGCATTTATTGCAGCTCTGAAGAGGTTTTTTTCCCGTAGAGGAAAATGCAGTGACATATACGTACAGTGACTGCGATTCCAACTTTTTTGGCGCAAAACGCAAACTCATGGAATTTGAAAAGCTTGCAATATCAGACAATTATAATCAAAATGTTAGTAAATTCTTATCTGATAATGGTATTAAATGGCATCAAAATGTTCCAGGTGCACCACACATGGGTGTTCTCTGGGTAGAGGGAATAAAGTCACTTAAGTATCTCTTAAAACGCGTTGTTGGAGAAACGAAATTAACAAACGAAGAATTTGAAACATTTCTAACTCAAATAGAGGCTTGTCTTAATTCCAGACCATTAACGCCTATATCTAATGACCCAAATGACCTATCAACCTTAACGCCTGATGGTCATTTCATTATTGGAAGGCCATTGACAAGTATTCCTGAACACAATTATATTGACTCAAATAATTCCTATCTAACTAGATGGCAGCAAAATCAAAAACTAGTTCAACAGTTTTGGAAAAGTTGGCACAAGGAGTATTTAACTGGATTGCAACAAAGGTCAAAATGGCTCCTGCCAACTAAAAATTTTCAAGTGAATGACTTGTCTTATAAAAGATGACAATTTACCCCTTTCTAGATGGAAAATGGGTAGAATTGTTCAATTGTATCCTGGTCTAGACAATATAGTCAGGGTTGTCAATGTCAAAACATCAGATGGAATATTTAAAAGAAATATAACAAAATTATAAGTCTTCTATCGATTTAAATCCATATTTTATTATTTGTAGCTCATTTAAATACGCATATATACTCTATTGTTGTGAATGTTTTTTTTAATTCTAAATTTTCATTCATGTAATTTTATATTGTTCACATTTATATTGAAAAAATATATCAAGGTGGGCGGCATGTTGTAACGCCTTATTTTTCACCGTAAGAGAGCGCGCGAGAGCCGCCAGATGTATTTTTGTAACTGAGTAGTAAATAGTAACTAAAGTTTCTTCAAACGGACCAGACCGATTATTTTCCATCGCATTCAACGTCTTTTCTACCCGAAGATGTTTTAAAAGACAAATACTGAGGAACAACTAGAAAAAATAATAGAAAGTGTCCAAATAATGAATAAAGGAGAAACTATTAAGATTATGCAAGAAAAAGAACCTGCTTCAAAAAATGTGGAGGGCATTAGAGTCGATAGTGAAGACATGCTTACCGAAGATATATTGCCGTTTCTGATGCCTGTTGTGTGTGTTTAAAAGAAACGAGTGATGCACTTGCATGCAAAAAGTGTCGTGAAAAAATTCGTACCTTCTGTGGTCATGCTAGTAAAGATGATGAAATGGATATTTTGTGCACCCTTTGCTACAGAACCGAAAATGCTACTGAAAGTAAAATAAACTTCCCACTGCTTCTTTGGGAACTACTGTGCGAGTTCCTATTTCTGACGTCGACAAGGGGCGAGGCGATTCGCGCAATATATTGGCAGCTATAATGAGTGTGACAGAGGATGGTTTCTAACGACTAGGAATTTCTGAAGGAATTTTAAAACAATTATATGCTAGATCATAATTCCCTTTATGCCCTCAGAACTTGCTTAGAATTAAAAATATTCCTGATCACGAAATTCCTCTCCGGTCATTTGTAATTGCTCAGTCCAGTGAAAGCGGCCAAGGATTCGTCAAATGTATGTGTAAAACAAAGTGTCAAAATAGGAAATGTGTTTGCGTAAAAAATGAAATGAAATTCAAAATGCCATTCAAGCTTACCATGTTGTAACAAGTAAATTAATTTTGATTTATTATTTTTTCTATGAAAATTTTATTTCCCTTAAGAGGACATGGCGCCCTAAAAATGATCCAAATATCGTTTTTTACTTTTATTTAGTTATATTCTTTGCTTTATCTTTCAAATGATACATCATTTTTGCATGCCTGAAAATTAGAAGTTGGAAAAACTTCAATTGAAAAATATAAACAAACATCCCTCTTTTTAGATAATAAAAAAATGAGATATATATAAAAAAAAGCTATTGTAAAAAGTGAAATAATAACTTAAAAAAAAGAAGCTTTTTATAAATAAAGCAGGATATTTCTTACATCTACAGGATCTACATTTGTAGGTTTTATCATGATTAAATAGGAGTACGTTCTTTCCAGGTAGTCATCACGTCTCTCTCCATTTACAAAAAGAGGCATATCTATTGGATGGCAGGGTCTCAAACCTAGTAGGTTGCATGGGTTCACATCTCTCTCTTTGATAACTTTATCTAGTTCTGCTACACTTAATGGTTTTTATGTACAAATTGATTCAGTTATTGAATCAAAACTTCAGTCGATTTCAAGTGTTACCTCATTTGAAATATATATGTTACCGGCAAAGTATGAAATGCCGGCATTCTATAGAATGCCTGACGTTTTTAGGCAAAAAATGAAATAGCAGAATTATTACATACTTTGCCTAGGCATTCTATAGAATGCCAAATCAGGCAACGTATGAAAAGTCATAATAAGGAGATTTTATAAATGACGTGTATTCCTAAGGAATACAAATGTTATACTAGAAAAATAATGAGAGTGCCAATAAGAAAATTTATTCAAAATACGTAAAGAAAAATAAAAGTTGTACTGAACAAAATTATTGCCTTATTAAGAGGACTTGGCATATTTTGTGAACAATTGTTTTTATTTATGTGTGTGTGTGTGTATTTAAAAATTTTACTTTAGCATTACATATAATGTTTTTATTCAAGAAAACAATACGAGATGAAATTTTGTGTAAATTATTCACACAATTTTGAAAAATTGGAATTTTTAAAAAGAATGGAACATTTTAAAATAATACTCCTTTTGTATTTACTAATTATTTGACCTGAAAATTTTTTGTAACTTTCCTAAGAATGTCTTAAACAAATTTATGAATCGATTTTACAATAAATTAATGCTAGCGAAAAAAACAAATGTAGATATGCAAGCTAAAATTAAACGAAAAATGCCAAAATCTCCTAGATTAATTTTTTAAAAATATACTAAGTTTACACTACAAATTGGATGCCTAATTTTGTTACATGCATTATATAGGGTGTTTTTTTAGAGGTATAGAACTTTAAATTGCAATAAAACAACGATGTATTATTCGATTGACATGAATTTTTTTTTTTTTTTTTATTCGAAAGATAATCTTGTGGCATTACATTTTAAATATGATTTCTGGCATATGACTGCCACGGCTGGCTCGGATGTAGTCCAATCTGGACGTCAATTTTCGATGACTTTTTCCAACATTTGTGGCCGTATATCGGCAATAACACGGCGAATGTTGTCTGCCAAATGGTCAAGCGTTTGTGGTTTATCCGCATAGACCAATGACTTTACATAGCCCCACAGAAAATAGTCTAGCGGTGTTAAATCACAAGATCTTGGAGGTCGATTCACAAGTCCAAAACGTGAAATTAGGCGGTCACCAAACGTGTCTTTCAATAAATCGATTGTGGCACGAGCTGTGTGACATGTTGCGCCGTCTTGTTGGAACCACAGCTCCTGGACATCATGATTGTTCAATTCAGGAATGAAAAAGTTAGTAATCATGGCTCTATACCGATCCCCATTGACTGTAACGTTGTGGCCTTCATCGTTTTTGAAGAAGTACGGACCAATGATTCCACCAGCCCATAAAGCGCACCAAACAGTCAGTTTTTCTGGATGTAACGGTGTTTCGACATACACTTGTGGATTAACTTCACTCAAATGCAGCAGTTTTGTTTGTTGACGTAGCCATTCAACCAGAAGTGCGCTTCATCGCTAAACAAAATTCGCTTATGAAAATCGGGAACAACGGCAATCTCGTTTTGGGCCCATTCGCCGAATCTACGCCTTACTTGATCATATTTAAAATGTAATGCCACAAGATTATCTTTCGAATAAAAAAAAAAAAAAAAAATTCATGTCAATCGAATAATACATCGTTGTTTTATTGCAATTTAAAGTTCTATACCTCTAAAAAAAATACCCTATACATGAAACACAGGGGAAAAAATCGAAGTGATTGATTAATATTTATGGACGAAGTATTTTGAACGCGAAAAAACAAACTGAGATAAACCACTATAATTTGTAATTCTAAAAAAACAATTATCACTTTAAAATATTAGCTGCATATTTTCGTAAGAATAATCGCATTTTAAAATTATTTCAAAACATATATTTTATAAACGATCCCTTTTTAGAGAGTATTAATTGCATAAGAAAACTCAAGGAAAATGTTTAAATAAATTTTTTTCGACAATTGCACAAATTTTAAAGTTTTTTTCAGCAAATAATATTGAAATATTATAATTTTATGGAAAACATGATGAATAAGAACTGAAATATTAAAAAAAATTTAAAAAGTCTTCATGAAAAAATTTCGCATGCACACATTTCTAAATAAATACAAATTACATTAATGTAATATTTAAGAAATATCCTGCTTTTAACACAAAATAAAATGTCAACAACTCTTGCGACATACAACTCAAGACTTTTTTTTTTTCAAACTGAATACTTTCTCTCCTTATATATTGCCATCGAAAGTTTCAAAACTTTCCATAATTATAATTACAGTTAACTTTTATAAATACAAACGCAATAAAATAAAAGCACGAGAGAAATAAAGAATTACAATTTTTAACACGCTGGGATGAATGGTCAAATCATTACAATAAATAAATAATAAATATTACCATTTGTTACATCCTCCCCCTCTGGTTCCGACGGCGTCCCGACGAGGAACAAGAGGTGTGTAGGAACCCTTGGTGGACGGCCACGTTTACGAAGAGGAATAAGGGGTTTTACTTTGTCATTATTACAAGGAATTAAAGCAGAGGTGTGGTAAACACCAAGAGGTTCCCCGATTATCAAGACTAGCAAGCTCGTAAGATGATGGTGACCTTTGTGTTAAAATCACGTAGGGACCTCTCTGCGTGGCATTAGTTTCGCACTTCTTCCTTGCGCAGCTTTGCTCCGCGGATGTGATGCTACAAAGACATGTTCTCCAGGTTGATATGTTGGAGCAGCTTTTCTCTTCTTATCAGCGTAAAACTTCCTACTATCCTGTTGCTCTTCAACCACTTCTCTAATCTGAGTGGAAAACTTAGCAAATTTTTTGAGATAGGGAGTAATCTCTGGCAAAAAAATTATCGTTCTGGATTACGACTAGGATATCATTAACAACTTCACTTGGAGTGCGTAACTCTCTACCAAAATTCAGAAAGGCTGCCGTCTGCCCTTTCGTTTCGCATTTGGCTGTGTTGAGAGCAAAGCGGATGAAGGGTAGCTTCTCTGACCAACAGTCATGCTTGTCTTGGACGAAAATTGCCAGCCGTGATTTCAGATCCCTATTCTTTCGTTCAACTGGGTTAGCTTGTGGATGGTATACAGGGATCAGGGATTGATGGATGTTTAGTAGGTAGCATATTTGTTGCCTCACTGCGGACACAAACTGGGTTCAATTGTCACTGATAAGGCGGCGAGGAATGCCATACCTCAGTAGAACCTCTTCAATCAAGGTAATGGCACATTCTTTAGCTGTGGCATTGGGTAGTGCAAACAGTTCGACCCACTTGGTGGTACAATCCTCAATGATGAGGATCCATCTTTTACCATCTTTACTCTCAGGTAGTTGCCCGAAGAGATCAATGGCCAAGGTTTCAAAACGTTGGGCTGGCACAGGTGTCTGTAATAGCCCGGAAAGCTTCTGATTTGAAGCTTTGTATTTAATGCAGTCAGGACAGTTCTTTACATAATCAATTATGTATTTCCTCATACCAGTCCAATAATAGTTCTTTGCTATTCAGTATAGGTGCCTTCGGCGCCATAATGACCAGCCATTGGGGCATCATGATGGTTTTTGAGGATCAAAGTTCTTTCATGGCTAGGTACCACTAACTGAGCCTCTTCACTCTCAATGTTTCCTTCTTTACAGGAGACATTCTGTATGGGGGTACAGAGATAGGAGGACTATTTCCCGTGTTAATGTGGTGCTCCAAGATATTTGTTGCTTCTCCCCCTGGTTCGAAGACATTTTGGAAGGATTCCAACAGGAGGTTAAGTTTCTCCTTCTGGGCACACACACACACACAGAGAGGTCAAACTTTCACCTTCCCCTTCTCTTAATTGGCAGGTGTTGCTGGACATCTTCTCAACTATGGACGGGGTGTCCAATTCTTCACCAAATGGATACTTGTGGGTAGGATTGTCCCAGAAGTACCAACAAGTATTCTTCACATCTAGAACCAAACCAGCAGAACTAAGGAAATCTGTTCCTAGAGGTGTTCTATTTCCCTTTGCCTTTGGGAGAATTATGAATTTGGTCAAGACTGATCTCCTCTCAATTTCTACCATTACTTGGGTTGTGAGGGCCTCACCTGTGGTCTGTTGACCATCTGCTAAGCTCATTGCTAATGTGGTTTCCTGGAAAAGGAGTCCCTTATCCTTAAATATCTGGAACATCCTTTCCCCAGCAATTGAATGTGAAGATCCTGTGTCTGCACATACACGTCCCTTTATTCCACAGAAAGTTATGTCGATTAGGGTCAATCGAGGGCTTCTGGTTCGAGCTGTGTAAGCATTGATGTGATTGGTTGCTACGTCTGTTCTTTGTGAGGCGTTGAGGTTGCAGGTGGGGCACCTAGGTTTTATCACTCCTTGTTTCCCGCAGCCATAGCATCTGAGAGGGGATCTCTCATTTGGTACCTGATGGGAATCTTCTCTTTTGGGAAGGCGTTCAGGTTTCCTGAATGATACCTGTCTTCCATCATTTACGGTTTCACTTGCCTTCGCGTGTCTCCTAAATCCACTGGGTAGGGAACGTCGGATGTTGTCAAAAGCTTCCAGCTTACCTGCTAACATTTCTGGGGAGATAAGTTCTTCCCAGATATCCAGGTAATGTTCCTTACACTCTGGAGAGCATCTCTTTTTCATTTGATCGACAATCATCAGATTCTTCAATCCGTCAAATGAAGCAATTTTAAGCTCATTGAGCCAACCTTCAAAATATGCTCGGATTTCAAAATAATAATCCTTCCACGTCCCATTTGGGCTTTTTCTGTTACGTGAAAACAGGTCCCGGAATTTTTCTGCGGTTAATTTGAACCGTTGCAGAAGCATTCCTCGAATGTGGGAGTAATCCCTACATTTCTCCTCGGGCAATGAGGGAGGTTACATCACTAGATAGGGCACCAATGATATATATATATATATATATATATATATATATATATATATATATATATATATATATATATATATATATATATATATATAGGGCACCCACAGATCTTCATCAAGATCCAATAGCTTCATTTGCCGTTCGAATAAGGTGCGGAACAGGTCCATGTTATCAACTTCAGGATTGAATGTTGGTGGCAACTTTTTTAATTCAATTTTTGTTTGAGTTAGGGTTTGTGGACCTACGACTCCTTGAGTCTCATTTCGCAGGCGTATTTTCTGCAGCTCAAATTCACGCAGTGCTTACTCTTTTTGTTTGTTTTCCTCGGCTATCCTATTTGATACGATTCCCTCAAAGATACATTTCACAAATTCAGGGTCTTCCTTATAAGTATCATTTGTTAAAATTTTTGTCCTTAATTCAATTATTTTTAGCTCTTACCCATTCGACTCACATCAATAGCAAGCTTAAAGAGATCAGTTTTTTTCCCTTTTCCCAGAAATGACATGACTGAGAAATTTAAGAGTTGCAAATAAATAAAATAAATAACTAAGGGCCAGGCCTTATTGTCCACCAAAGCTCTTATACACTTTAAAATATGGCTAGCTTTAAAACCTTATAAATTATTATGCACTTCAAAAAACAATTAAAATGGGTAAATAAATTAATAACATATTCAAAATACCTTTAAGAAACATTATTTCAAATAATAAAATAATATAAAGAAAATTTAGGAATCATCAGTTGTAATGATACGAAAATTCAATGAAATGAAAATACTAATCAAAACTAAAATAATCAGGCATGTAATGCTACCTAAATTCAATAGGAAATCAGTAAAATATCAAGCAAAAGAGTAATTATTAATATGCAATTCACAAAATATTAATCAGGAAACGTTATCTCACAAGAAATAAATTAATATACCTCAAAATTAAGAATTATCATTGCATAATACCAAAAAAATCAATGAAATAAAATAATAAAATTATCCCTAGCACTGTAGCAGGATTGCTATCACTTGTATATGAAAAATGCACAAAACACTATTGCAAGAACTTTTAACAGGAAATAGATCTTCTTTTCTTCAGACAATTGAAGTCAGGATGATTCGCTTTCTCTCTCGATTTCCAGGGATTTTCTCTTGCTTTAGAAGGATTGCGGCGCTATACCAGTACTTTCTTCCGGGACAGTATGGTTTACAGCGCAGGGTAAATTTTCGTTTTCCTGCGGCGGTTTCTGCTTATACGGGGTCGTAAGTCTTAGGCCATGGGTCTGGACGCCAGTTTTAACACGAAATAAAATGTCAACAACTCTTGCCACATACAACTCAATACTTTATTTTTCAAACTGAATATTTTATCTCCTTATATATTGCCATCGAAAGTTTCATAACTTTCCATAATTATAATTACAGTTAACTTTTATAAATACAAACGCAATAAAATAAAAGCACGAGAGAAATAAAGAATTACAATTTTTAACACGCTAGGATGAATGGTCAAATCATTACAATAAATAAATAATATAGTATATTACCATTTGTTACATGCTTTATTAATAAAAGCTTTTTTTTTTTTAGTTATTATTTCACTCTTAACAACAGATTTTTTTATCTCTTTTTTATCTATAAAGGGATGTTTTACATTTTCATTTGAAGTTTTTCCAACTTTCAATTTTCAGGCATGCAAAAATGCAAAGAATATAACTAAATAAAAATAAACAAACGATATCTTGATCATTTTTAGGGTGCAAAATCCTCTTAAGGTATCCGACTACTTGCGACAACTTTTTTGAAAAAAGGAGATATGGAGATCTTTTTGTGATTTTTATATTTATTTAGTATATTTTAAGGAAAAAACCTAAAATTGGTAAAAGAAAAAAAAATTATTATTATTAAAATGGGAAAAAACTAGTAAAAATGTACGAAAAATTACATAAACGGGGCCCGCTCTGTGCAAAGATTTTATAAACAAATTCTCAATTTTTCAATTTTGATGTGTTACTTTGTTATTCCTGTTTGAAGTGACCTTCAGGATAAGAGATATTTTAATTTTTACAAAAACTAGAGCACTTTATCTAAGTCATTATACGAAATTGCTTAAAAAGACATTGACTATATTCACATAAAGAACTGTAAATTTTGAAATAAAACAGTTATTGATAAATCTGAAGATCAAAACACTTCTACTGTTATGCAGAACATAAGCAAAAAATTTCAGCTAATTATTTTCAAAACTTTTTGAGCAATCGCGGTCCCCGTTTGAGTTTTTCAAAAAAAACACATTTCGAGTAAAACGCATTTTAAAGTTTGACAGTTTGTATAAAGTTATGGCATTTGCTTTTACTAAAACGCTTGTAGTTTTTGTTCTAGTGGAGGGAAAATAAAGTACTTGGTATTGTTATTAAGTTAATAAAATGGTCTATAAAGTAAAGCCATAAAAAAAATTTGCCAATTTTTGAAAAAAATCATGGTTTTAGGGTAGTCGGATACCTTAAGGGAAATAAAACCAGGCTAATTCGATCCCTTTCGAAGTGCTCTTCCAGTTATTATAATTTCATGCTCATAGGACTATTCCTTACATAGTTTTTAATTGTTTCAAGTCCACAATATCTTGGCTCCTTTTTGAGTCTTGGACTTGAGATTTGAGAGAACCCACTGTTCCACTCGCCGAGACCCATCCAGTCATATACTTGACTCCCATTGTGTAGGCATGAGGAGGGGTTAAGCACTAAAATATGTTCCTTCAAGAGGTGTGAAAAAAATTTCACCCCCTAAGGAATTGAGCTTGGGACTTGATTTTTGGAGGTAAACCATATTTTCGTGTATGCGCGAGCCTTCGTGGAATTGGCTCACTCTGGTGCTCCCCCTCCACAGGGCTTCTCCATTAATAACTCGAATCCTATGCTACTTTGGTCGACTGCACCGGCTGGATTCGATTGTTCTCCCTATGAGATCTTCAAATATGTAATTTTATCCCAATAGCCCCATTCCTTCCTCCACCCCCCATTTCACGTTTTTAAACAACTTTAAATTTTTTTTAATTCTTCATAGCTCCTAGGATTTTTGACCTGCTTGGTTCTGAAGTACAAGGACTCGACCTCCAAGGTGTTCCCCCCCCCCTGGACAGCATTTTGCCAATGCAAATCCTGACTGGCTCATTTCATCATTTCACTGAAACAGTTCAGGGTGTAATAAAATCACTATCATCATGGAAATGACATTGAAGAGACGTTATTTTAAAGTATTGGCAAAATGCTGTCCCGGGGGAGGGGACACTTGGGAGGTCGAGTCCTTGTACTTCCGAACCATACAGGTCAAAAATCCTCGGAGCTATGGGGAATTAAATGAATTTTAAAATTGTTTAAAAACGTGAGATGGGGGGGGGAAGGAATTGGGGCTATTGGGATAAAATTACATATTTGAAAGCTGATAGAGAGAACAATCGAATCCAGCCGGTGCGGTCGACCAAGGTAGCATAGGATTCGAGTTATTAATGGAGAAGTCCTGTAGGGGGAGGAGCACCAGAGTGAGCCAATTCCACGTAACTCTCGCGCATACTCGAAAATATGGCTTACCTCCAAAAGTCAAGTCCCACGCTTAATTCCTTGGGGGGGGTGAAATTTTTTCACACCCCTTGGGGAAACATGATATTTTAGCATTTAAGCCCTCCCCATGCCTACACAATGAGAGTCAAGTATATGACTGGATGGGTCTCTACGAGTGGAACAGTTGGTTCAAATCTCAAGTCCGATACTCAAACAGGAGCCAAGATATTGTGGATTTAAATAAATTTTAAACAATTAGAAACTATGTAAGGAATAGCCCAATGAGCATGAAATTATAATAACTGGAAGAGTTAGAGAGGGATCGAATAGACTGTGAGGCTCGGGTGTCGAGATATTGGTCAAAAAGCTGTAGAGTGGGTGAGAATGCACCCGGGAGATGTGTCCCAGCAGATCCTAACCATAACAAAAGTTATTACGATCCCCCAAATATCTGTTCTTTAGCACCAAAAATGTGGCAAATTTTCTCACTTCATCATTTCACTAAAACAGTTTAATGATTTAGCTAATTCACTTACTTACAACAGGGAAAACACAAAAGAGAATTTAGTTAACATCTTGCGTGAATTGATAATCTCCTTTACTGATTTGACGAAAGCCCTAATTTCATCATTTCCCTGCGACATATAGGCGGTGACCTTCACGGGTGAAATCATGAGATTCTTTGTCGCATGTACACACAAGCAATCCTCTCGCTCTCCTCCCTTCACCAACGACTCAGTTAATTGCTGTATTTCATATTTTGCCGGTTTCTCATTTGGCATTCTATAGATTGCCTAGGCAATGCATGAAATAAAAATCATTTCATACATTGCCGGCTAGTTTTAGGCATTCTACAGAATGCCGGATTTCATACTTTGCCGGTAACATATATATTACAACGCCATAAAACATGTTTCAAACCAAATACATTCATTTTCAGGAAATTTTAATTTTGGGCTTCATTTTTGCATACATTTTACGCGACAATAATTTGTTTTTCCTTATTTACAAATCTTCTTTCTAAGGCGGTATCGAATACAGAGAAATAAATAAAATTCTTAGAATAACATTAAAAAATATCTCAGACTAACGAAAATCAGAAAGAAAGGAACATCCAATCCATTTTATAAGAACTAAATTGTTACTAAATTTAAAATATTATACTCTAACACATAAGCCATCAGTAATGTATCAGACCTTTCGAAATATTCCATAAGATTTTAAGACACTAGTCACAAAACAGTTTACTGAATTATAGATTAATTAAAACTAATGGATGTTCAAGCACTTTTGTAAACAATTATCAAATCAGTTTATTTTTAATTATTTATTTGAGTTCTTTTGTTAAATCTATATTTTATTTCTTCTACTTTTGATTAACATTACAAGTAATTATAAAATACATTTACATAGAAAAAGATGTACTTATTATTTTACAATTTAAATTGTAATTAAAAATAACAATCCGTTAAAACATAAATATGTATTTCCGAACATATTTAGCTTAATTTAACAAAGCAAAGAATTACTTGAGCAAAAATACTTTTTATGAAGGAAATATACTTAAGATTTTTTTTTTTATCTAAGTCAGCCTAAAAGACATTTTTAAATTTATCAAACTCTCCTTTAAATGTTTTTAAATTTTTTTGAAATATCTCCTCTATTAGGTGTAATATTTACATTTAAAGTATAATTCCACATCAAGTTCTAGAGCCAACCATGCATCATAAATAATTCTACAATGAAAGCAATACCCATATAGGAATTGTATGATTTACTTAGAAATATACAAATGATTGAAATACCGAAATTGTATACATTTTTATTTATCAAAATTAATAAAAATATGCCATTACACATAATAGTCATTCTAAAACAGGGGTGATCAACCCACTGTCCATCTTAAATAATTTTGCAGCCCGCAAGACTCACTACAACTTTACAAAATACGATTAATTTGTGCAATATTTTTGTTTTTAGTGTAGAGTTTAGTAACAAATCTATCCCATAACTATCTCTATTTTATCACATAGTTTCTGTTTTTATACATACATAGAAGTGAGCAGTATTGCATTGCTTTGAACCCCCCACACACACACACACAGTATCATGTTTGTTTCCAGTAAATTTATTGCACTATTGCTAGAGCTAGGCATACTTAAATATGCACAGTAGAGCAGCACCCAGGCCACTGGCTGTTGCTTGTTGACAACAGAACATTCTCTCAGTCTCAACTGAAAATTTGTTTTCCGGTTTCGTTTTGTCAATTGTGACTGTAGAATGATTATTTTATTTTCAACAAAAACACCCAGGTAATATAAATTCCATTAAAATAAATTTGACTTAAAAGTGAAAAAAGATGCATATACACATATTTTGTGGATACATAAGCGTATAAATATTTTTATTTTCTTCCTATATTTTTAAGTGTGAATGCAGAGTGAAATAATAGATGAAAATATAAAACATAGCGAGGAATGGAAAGAAAAATACTTTGTCATCATTCATAACAAAACACTAATGTGGTTAATTAGTCGAGAGACCATCACTGTATTTAAGGAATACAATATTAAAAAGGCATTACAAAACAAAAAGTTAATGGTTATTTGAATTTCAATGCTGAAGTGAAACAATTGAAGCTCAGGGAGCAAGGTATTCTGTTCCATTTTTGACAACAAAAAAAAACAGAAAACATTTTTGGATTTCGAGTTTATGAAAGAATGTTTGGAAGCTGTAGCTAAAAAAACCTATTTTAGAACTAGTCTTACTCAGCAAACAGTTTGTCATCGTAACGATGACATTTCATATGAAGTTATCGTAAAACTACACAATCGAATTCCAGGGGTCAAATATTTTCTCTTAGCATTTCAAGAAAGTACATACGTTTCAGACAGATCTCAACTAGTAGTATTCGTTCATGGAGTAAATAAATCATTTGAAGTAACTGAAGAAATACTAAATTTGATAGGTTTGAAAGATGCTGCTGAAAACTATTTATGTAAAAACAACTTGCGTTTGTAAATTCTTTTTCAACTGATGGGGCATCTGTTATGATCGGTAAAGTAAAAGAGGCTGTGAAATTACTGATCTCAATAAAATAAAATCCAACAACAAAAATAATAACTGCTTCCAAAGAGCTGATTTAACTGTAATCCACTTCTTGAATAATCAACAAAATCTGTGTGCCCATGTATTATCGATGTGAATCATGTTATACAAGTAGTCATAAAAACAATGAATTAAATTTGATCACATGTACTTTCGCATAGACAATTTAAGGAGTTCCTAAAAGAATTAGATTGGAAATAAAGTGAAGCTGTAAATCTGAGTCGTGTCAAATGGTTGAGGGGTGGAAGATGTTTACAGCTGTTTTATGAGTTATAATAACAAAATGACTTGTTTATTAATGAAAAGCAAATACAAGAATTAAGAAATGATAAATGGTTATAGGATTTACGTTTTCAGTTATCAAAAAAAAAAATTAAATGCATCATAACATGAAAAAGAACATTTAATATTTGATGCAGAAAGAAATTGTTTCTTCAAATTTCCATTGAAAAATAATAATGTTCAACATTATCCATTAATAAAGGAATAAAAAAAAATTCAAAATGTATTACATTATTTAAATGTAACATACACAAATGTATTTTTAATGTAACATTACATTATTTAAATATGTACATCAAATACACAAAAAAACCATGCAAACTTGCTGATCTTTTCAGAGTTGTTTTCACTAATTTAGACAAAAACAAAAAATACTTGAAATATATTTATCTCCCTTTCATTTCGATGTCAAGTTTGACCCAGAATATCTCCCAAAGTAACTGATTGACTTAACAGTGCAATAATGAATAAAAACACATTTTTGAAACATCAGAATCCGAATTAGATTTTTATAACACTTATGTTACAAAAGAAAACTTTTTCCAATTTGAGAGATCTGGCACAAAAAGTTACGAGGGCTTCTGAATTAACTTACACTTGTGACTACTTTTTTTTCCCTCTTTCCCAAAAGTGAAATTTATCACAAATAAATTGTGCTTAGACTTACCTGATGAAAATCTGCAACATAAATTACAATGCACATATACAAGCAATGAGATCAACTAGCAAAAACTAAGTAAATGGGTTGAGAAACAAATATCTCACTAATTAAATAAATTAATTATTATTTGATTATTGTATTATTGTTATATTGTCTATGTTTGTATACATGGAACATAATGAAAATAATAATAATTCATAATGTTTTAAATTTTCTCCCCAAAAAATATTTTTAACAGGTGCAAACCTAATACGACGATATATATTTTTATATGCGACTCCCCGGAATTATAACGTTTTTCCAAATAGGCCCGGAAGGGTCAATTGGGTTGGTCACACCTGTTATAACATAATACAACACAAATGCATTTAAAAAATTAAAACTTGCCAACATTCAAGAAAAAAAATCACTAAAGTATGTTATATAGTTCTTTTACTTCATGTCCATGTAGCATTTCACTTAAGTCAAATCAAATAACTCAAAATTACATTCTTTCAATTATTATTTGCAAATATGATAATTAATTTTCAATTGCAGCCTTTGTGCAAAAAATTACTGAAAATTTTAACAATTATAAGGCTTTAAGATTTTTTTTTTTGGAGAAAACAAATAAAATTGAATTCTGAAAAATAAAAACTGTTAAATATATATAAATATAAAGCTTCAAATTTTTGGCAGGCATGAATGTCCACAAATGTGTTTATAAGTAAAAAATTTGAGAGAAAGCATTTTTAGATTCTGCATGTACATAAAAATTTTCCTTTGCATGGATAAGTAAACATCTTTTTATATTACCACTTTGACAAAAAGCAATGTTAAATATTTCACACTTTTGCCACTTTCTTTGGTATGAATGCACAAATGTCATCATAATTCATCAATCTGATAAAAGGGCAAGAAGCATATTTACAAGGTATGATATCCATCTGGCTTTCCCTTGGTATATATATGTAAAAGTACATTTAAAGAACCAGTTTGAAAGAAATTCTTTTACCAACATGAAGTTTTCAATTGGTATGAAAACAAGTAAATGTCTTTTTAAAACACCACTTTAAGGGAAAGCCTTGTTGCATATTTCAAAAAACATTAGGCTTTTCCTTGGTATGAATAAGCAAATGTTTTTTTAAATGACCACTTTCACTGAAAGCCTTGTTGCATATTTCACAAACATGAGGTTTTTCCTTGGTATGAATACGTAAATGTCTTTTTAAATGACCACTTTCACTAAAAGCCTTGTTGCATATTACACAAACATGAGTCTTTTCCTTGGTATGAATACGTAAATGACTTTTTAAATGACTACTTTGAGAGAAAGCCTTATTGCATATTACACAAACATGAGGCTTTTCATTGGAATGAATACGTGAATGTGTATTTAAATCACCACTTCGTGCAAAAGCCTTGTTGCATATTTCACAAACATGAGACTTTTCCTTAGTATGAATACGTAAATGTCGTTTTAAATTGCAAGGGTCACGGAAAGCCCTATGGCATATTTCACAAACATGAGGCTTTTCCTTTGTATGAATATGTAAATGACTTTTTAAATAACTACTTCGAGAGAAAGCCTTATTGCATATTTTACAAACATGAGGAGTTTCCTTGGTATGAATACGTAGATGTACATTTAAGGCAGTATTCTGAGAGAAAGCCTTGTTGCATATTTCACAAACATAGGGTTTTTCATTGGTATGAATAGCTAAATGTGAATTTAAATCACCCTTTCGTGAGAAAGCCTTGTTGCATATTTCACACACATGAGGCCTTTCCTTGGTATGAATAAGTAAATGATTTTTTAAGGAACTACTTCGAGAGAAAGCCTTGTTGCATATTTCGCAAACATAAGGCTTTTCTTGGGTATGAATACGTAAATGTGAATTAAAATTACTACGGTGATTGAAAGCCTTGTTGCATATTTCACATATATGAGACTTTTCCTTGGTATGAATATTTAAATGTTTTTTTAAATTACTACTGTCACTAAAAGCCTTGTTACATATTTCACAAATATGGGGCTTTTCCTGGGTATGAGTACGTAAATGTGAAATTAAACTGCCACTTTGAGAGAATGCCTTGTTGCATATTTGACAAATATGAGGCTTTTCCTGGATATGAATAGTGAAGTGTGAAAGTGTACTGCAATTGAAATCCTTGCAGCCTATTTGACAAACTTCCTGCTTTCCGTCGGGCAGATTACTCAAGTGATGTTTTAAGACATCATTTTGAGATGAAGTCATCTTTGTCAGTATATAAAATAAGAAATCTCTGGTGAGATCATGTAAATCTTTATTTAATTTTAAGGGAAACGAAAAGGGAGCATACTTTTTGTGGAAAGCTGTTTATAATTATATAATTTTTTATGAGTTGAACGCAATACTGAGAGAGAAATCAAGTTGTATTTTAAATTCATGCACAAAATGAAATCCACACAGTTGAATATATCGCATTTTTAAGTTAAGTGAGGTATCCAACTATTTTCAGTTCAGTTTGCTGATAATATTTTGAAATGTATTCAATGACTGGAAAATTGCAGGAACATG
Organism: Trichonephila clavipes; assembly: GCA_019973935.1. Lineage (NCBI taxonomy): Eukaryota > Metazoa > Arthropoda > Arachnida > Araneae > Nephilidae > Trichonephila > Trichonephila clavipes. The sequence goes on along the minus strand of BMAU01009921.1, from coordinate 224,542 downwards.
GAAATTTTTAACTAAAATTACATTCTCTACAGCAATTAAATGAAATGTAAAAGGTATGTCACAATACCTGTATTACAAACTATCTTAGAGCAAAATTCAGAGAGGACACAGACCAACTTAAGTTCCATAAAACAATAATCTTGCAATGAAGGATAAATAGCCCACTATCCTTTTATAATTGATGAATGACTGGTTTGAAGTAACAACCCTTGAAAATAGCAATACTTTTAGTGATGAGTTAAGTGAGTCTTAGTGAGAGTCTTGTTAAACAAAGAAAACTTTGCTGAAATACTCCATATTTATGTAGTTCATGTCCTTTTCTCTAAAAAGTTTTATAATTGTTCTCACTGACATTTTGCAGTTTTTTCTGTACCTCTGATTTTCTTCCTTGTGTTGGTCTTGTCTAAATTCTGCTATTCCTCTGAAAATAGAAAGACATCAATATCAATATTGAAATTGTAAAAAAACATAGTTCAATTAGAATATATAGTTAAATAAAATAACTACATCACAGTTGTCAATTTTAAGAGTAAGAATACCTCTTTCGACATTCTTTGCTGTACTATGCAATACCATTCGAAACATTCTCATTAGCATTTTGAATTATCTAATTCAAATACTTAAAGTTTTACAATAATATTTTATGAACACATTTCATCTACATCTTGTTTTCCTAATTTTGACAGAATTGGGTGTGATAGAAAAAGGACCAAACTGCTTTAATGTAGTAGTCAATGGCCAAAATTTTGACGTTTTTTTAAGCATTTCTTTAACAAGAAAATAAAATGTGATCATTTTGTAATTTTTACATGTTTTTATCAGTATTTTAAAGTGTACAAAAATATTTTTTTGACTAAATTTACATTAATTTGTTTTTTATTTTTTATGTCAAAATTGAGTTATCAAAAAAGAGGTGAGCTGTTTTGGGGAAGCACACAGGCTTACGTAGTCATTTGAAATAAAAAAAAATCAAAGAAATTATTGTTCTGTAGACTTTATTCTAATGAATTAACCAACAATATGCATATTAAAAAAATTTTTTTAATAAAATGGCGGACTTATGAAAAAAAAGTTCTTGAAATCTAATTTTTTTCGTGGATAAATTGTTTAAAGAAATTATAAAAAAATGAGTGTTTTAAAGGTTACATATTTAGCTATGTGTGTCTACAATAACAGGTCAAATTTTTAGCCAAATCGGTTGAATAGTTTTGAGACAGTTCCCCGAAATTTCTAAAACATGGTTTTGAGAAAAACGCATTTAGTTTTGACAATACTTACATTAATCAGCTGTGCCTATAGAGCAATCCTTCTGTTTTTTTAAAGTTATTTTCAGCTGCTTTGAGAGCCCTGCGTAAGGTTCTGGCCTCTTTTGCAGTTGGCTTCTGCAGTTTTCTCTGCCTTCAAAATTCATGCATTGTTAACAATGTCAGCGTAGTCCCTGGCTGTTTAACCTATTGTGACACCCATCAGCTCCATAACTTTGAGCACAGGTAGAAAACCCTCATTAAAGATGCAGGCAGCCATATAGGTAGTAATAATTCTATACACAGTGATTGAAACTTTTGTTATTATTTCAGGAGTTTCTTCCAAAACATCTTTTCAACAAATTGTCAGATGCTTAAATCTTGTACACTGGTTTTACAAGATTTATATATTGCTCTTCAAATGTTATTGGGTATTCATAAATGCTCTCCTGATTTTCCGGTTTTAATTGTTGATATTTGCACCAAGAATCTGGGCAGTTAAAGTGCTGAGGCTATTGCATAATGTACAAAATTTTCATATTTCATCTTTCCCAATCAAAAACATTTGCCATAATACGCATACTCTAGAATAATATGGATGGAAGGACAACAAAAGAGGAAACGATCAGAACAGAGCTACGGCGTCAACACACTTTCAAACACACTACACCCTGTTCTTTTCTTTTGGCTATATCTTTGAAAATATTAAAAATTCCTACCTAAAAATTTTAGGGTATATTTTTAAGGTGTTTTTCTTCCGAAAAATGCAAAGGAAAAAATTGACTTTTTGAACCCGTCACACTGGACTACTACCTTAAAAAAATAGTTCTATCTTATTTTAAAATAAAGCAAATTGTAAAAAGTGCCATACATTATATAAACATTGTAACTTTAAAGATATACTTCCATGTTATAGTCACATAGTTAAAGGAAGCTTCTTGTTTTTTAATCAAAGGGACAAAATAATTTTATCAGTGACAAAACAGTCAAAACAATTAATAAATCTCAAATTTGGATGCAAATCTGTTTTGAGGTAACTTTTCAGACGACTTTGCTATGCATCTATGTGCCTTATAAACAATTTGTTTTGCAATTTTGCTTGGTAATTACCATGAGCCACAAAAGTGTTTGTATACTTGCAATTTCTTATAAAATTTAATGTTTTCGATTAATAAAAATTAATATATTGTAATCGTAATTTTTTATGATATCTGTAACTTGTTTTTAATGGAATGGCATAATTAATTTTTAAAAATAGAGGAACAACTTTTTAAAAAAATTAATAATCAAAAAAATACTGAAAAATTATGCTACAAAAGTCTTCGTACACTTCACAAAAATCTCAACTTAGCTTTTTTAAAAAATAATTACACTATTTTTTAAAAATTAATTATGTCATTCCATTAAGAACAAGTTGCAAATATCAAAAAAATTACAATTACAATATATTAATTTTTATTAATCTAAAACATTCAATTTTATAGGAAATTGCAAGTGCACGGACACTTTTGTGGCCCACTGTATGTATTATAGTCTTGACCAATTTTTTCAAATAAAAATTGCGATACGCAGCTAACAGTGGCAAACCATTTTTTAAGCTTGTTTGAAAACAATGATAACCGCATTTGACAACGTTTTTTTTTATTTTGACAAAATTGGTCAATGATAGTATAGGAAAGTATCAATTTTCTTTTAATTTTTTTCTTTAAAAATCAATAAAAAATGTGCAACACTTTTGACAATAAATCCCTTTTATTTCAACATTTATGTGATGGTATCTACTGAAAAAAAAAATACATTTAAGGGTTTTTTGAATATCATCCAAGACTAATATTCACATTCATTTATCGGTTATCATTCTTATACAGTTTTAAAAAACTTAATTAAAAGAAATTAAAATAAATTCATACCCAATGAAAGTTTTACCTGTTGAATATTACAAAATATTTTTCACAGATATCCCCCCAACTACAGTGATTCTCCGAAAAGAAATTTCAGTACTTAAGTATCAGACCATTAACAGATCTTGTAAAATCAAAACACAATGCCAAATGCCGCAATATACAGGCACTAGTGAAAGTTGTTCCCAAGCATATTCAAACATGGGAATATTAACAACTCTTTTGGCAAAATACATAATTCAAATCATTGGTTGACAGTGTAATAAATCAGTAGGGAAGTCTCTTTTCATAAAAAGGATAGCAACATAATCCGGACATTTTTTATTTCTAATAGGGCTGTTGATTGGTGTTTTACCATTACAGACATAGAACATTCCCTGGGAACTGGCATTTCTTTTTAGTGTGCTGCAGATAATTTTGATGCCAGTTTCCTTCCTACAGGGAAGCACCCGAACTCTGGTGATGCAGAACTATACTTAGGATTTTAATTTTGCTGAGAGCACCCAAGCCAAATGAGCACTCAAGGGATTTTTTACATGCTGCATAATCAGAAGACATGGGCACTGTCAAGATTCTGCATCATAAAAATCCACTTACTTGGGCCTTGTCGAACCCACAACATTAGGTGTACCAGGACAGTGCCAAACAACTGTGGCAACCAGCCCAATTTCTTTGAAACAGAAACCTTTCATGTCAACAATAATCCATGCAATAATTATGAGAAAAAGATGCAACTTTCCTTACCACTAATATGTTGGTATCTGTTACAATTTTACACACAGAATGTTTTTTTATTTCTCTAAGGATGTGATATAACTGAGCAAAAAACATGTCAGATTAATGCATTTTGGGAGGCTATATTGTTTTATTTTCATCATCTATACAAGGAATTTTTTTGTTTTATAGGTTCCCTTAGTTATATATTGATTCATATATTAAAAAAAATAAATAGTATTCTAAGGAAAAGTCAAAATTAAGTATTGAATAATCCATCAAAGTTGTTATGCACATTATTTTTGTGGTTTCTTTAATATCAAATTGTTACGAAAATAAATGACGTATTATAAAATATAATTTTAAAAATATTCTTTTTAGAAAAAAAAGAAAATCCTAGAGCGAACTTTTAGTCTATTTCATTTATTCATACGCTAATCAATCTTTTTTACCTCTTTCATTCAAAAGAAGAAACAAATCCACTTGTCATGCTTCTAAGAAGAAAAGTGTGGTTTTACAAATGGCTTCTTGAAAAAAAAGTTTCTTCTGAAGTACAACAATGAGTGAAAACATCAAAATGCATGCTTCAGATTGATCAAGGTATCTCCCTTTCTCTCAAACAAACATTCTTTTCACATTTTTCTCCTTTAAGAAGTCATTTTGGAAACAAAGTTTTTCTTCTTAAAAGCAGATGACAAATGGATTTTTTTTACCTTCTTTTGAGTGAAAGAGGTAAAAAAGCAGCGATTGATTAACGTATGAATAAATGAAAAAGGCAAGAGCATTCTACCAAAGCATTCTATTCTAGCATTATACCAAATTTTCTATGAAATGTTTGGCTGAAGTGTAGATTGGGGGAGGAGGAAGCTTTTGGATTTGGTGATTTTTATCTAGATATCATAGTGAGGTAACAATTTCATTCTGGCAGACTGTATAATTTGGTAACCCTTGATTTTTGACCTTACGCAGATAAGGTCACGTGTTCTTTTTAATTAATTGCTATTGGTTATATAAAGAATTTGCGGATGTTTTTAAAAAGAGGCAGACTATTTTCAAATTAACAATTCCATCATTTATTTTTTAATTTTCATTTTGCATTTAGATTTTGTCAGTGTAGGGTTTTTTGAAATTTTTTTTGCAATTTATAATTATTTGATACTCCTGTTTATCGCTTGTTCCATCGACTTATCCCGACGAGTATGCCTAAAAGGTATGTTTTGCGTCTTTTTTTAAAATGATTTGGAATAAAAGGGGAAATTATCTGTAAAACAGTGGTGCATGAAAAACAGATCGATTGCTGCAAATGCAGAATGTTCGGTTTGCAAGAAAACTATGTGTTTGATTAAAAAGGGTAAACTCTTGGCGACAAACCGAAAAAGCGCCAAGACAGAACAAGATGGCGCCCAGCGAAACCGGCAAGGGAATATAGCGGGATAAGGTGGATGCATAATGAAAATATATGTAAACAATACAGAAATTAAACATTTAAGGTAAAAAATATAAAAACAGCACTTACTTTCTTACTGCTGATCTTTTCCGAGTGGAGGGTACAGCGTAACAGATTTTAAAACAGCCTTAAAGGTCTCACTGCTAAGCGAATGATCATATGAGCGCCGCCATATTTATTCTGCGAGGTAACGGTCGAACATACATTCGACGTGGCTGGTACAATTTCGAAGAAAGCGTTTTATTGCTGACCATGTTACATCATGCCGATCATTACATTTAGGACATTCATAACTTGAAGCAATTAATCCTTCCTTCATACATTATTCAATCAATTCTTTCTTACCTTTCGCATTCAACAAAGTAAAAAATTCCAAAGTATATTCCCTCACATCACGCAGCCAGCCCGGAGCCCAACAACAAAATGAAATTCGAAATGTGCGCCCACAAAATACGAAAATGCTAGAAATAGTTAGGGTTGCCATATGTAGTGTTTAAAGGTAAGGTTACCAGGATGGCGCAATTATCATCAATCAAAGTAATTCGTGCCAAGGGTGTGGGCTCTCCTAGGAGTGAACCATTAAAAAGAATTCGAGTGACAGATATATTTGGGAATGCCAATAGAAAGTGACCGTGCATTGTATAAATAGGTCTGTAGGGAAGAATAGCTGGTTCAAAGAAAGTAAGCTGAGTATGTGTGAGAATCTGATGTTGACGAATATGTGGATGCAAAAGTTGAACAATGACTTCCTTTCTTTCAAACTTAATGTTTCAAAGAAAGCAGTCCTGAATTTGGATGACATTAGGAAGAAAGTTATGTATAGAAATATGTGTTGAAGAAATTTACCCTCCTTTAGAACTTCCTTGAGCTCAGGTTAGCCTTTTTCTTCAAAAAAATTTACAATTTCTTTTTACTAAATAAAAAAATACAATTTTTTATTTTCATGCATTACTGATAGCTTTGTAAATATTTTAAATTTCATATTTATGTTTCTTTATTTTTATTTCAAAATAACAATTTGACCGGTCCTCCAAAACACCTATCGCTACATGAAGTGGCTTCGCGACCGATTTCGGTCATCAAAAGAAATTTACATTTTGCAAAGGGACTACACTTTAACCTAGACTTAAAACGTTGAGCTATAATTTAACCAACAATTTTAATTACCAAGTACAAAACAAAAACTCAATCGAATAAAACACAAAAATTTTCACCGTTAAAATAGATGCGTTTCGTTTAATCAAGCGAGTTTGTATGACAATGATACTCAATGCATGCATTAACATAAAAGGTACTTACTGTTACAATTCCCACAAAAAAAAATTGTGTTTGCTACCACTTCTGGAATTTGTCATACTATATTACGCTATCACTGTCTCTTGTTATGACTAGCCCTCAAAAGCTAGTCTCTTCTCGGATCATCTGCGCGTGTTTTCACGCAAGTTTTCTCTCCGACTTTCCCTCGTAAGGTCATGCTCATTGACGCATGTTGTCTCTGCATCCAGCGAAAAGTGGACAAATCTATTTTAGAGCTAGGGAGGTAAAGAGGAATTCGCACTTTGAAAGAGGGAAAAATTTCTCAGTTAAAGGGAAGAACTTCTCAGTTATAGGGAATTAATCCCTGAAGAAATCTGAGAAAAGTATCTATGTTTACTTGAAAAGTATTCCGAGCAACGTTTTTGCAAACATTTCTTCGTGCAAGCATTTGTAAAAAGTCAGAAACTCATGGACATACAATGAATGCATACAGTGAAATTTAAATTAAAGGAAATAAGTTATTTTGCAACATTAAAGAAATTTTAATTGTTGTTAGAAATGAATAATGTGGTTCAAAATATAAAAAATCGCAATAATCGTAAGGTTGAGAAAAACCATTTGGAATAATATGCCCATTTTTTAAAAAAAATTTTTACTTTTATGTATGATAAAATGAATAGGAAAAGTAATCGTACATTTTCTTTAACAAAATTTTAATGCAATAATGGTTAGAGGATAAATTGTTTTATTAGATGCTTTGTGTTTTCTGTTTCCTTACAAAGTTTAGCAGCATTTTTAATCATGTATCAAGCTAATATTTCTGGTGATGAGGAAAAAATATTTGTTTATGAAAATGTTTGTGTGAATTTTTTAATTAATAAAAAATATATTCAAATATGAACACACACATTTTAATAGCAATAGCTTTTTATAGAGTAGAAGTATATTATTGTACTTTTAAAAATTAATAAAATATTTCAATTTTCAACGTATGAGAATATTTCCTATATTGACAAATAACTCATACAAAATGAAATTCTACAAAAAAGACAACTTGTACACACATTACAATACATAATAAGACAATACGAGTAAATTTTTAGTTGTATTATATTAGTTTTTCCCTAAAAATGAGTTTCTTTTTAAAAAGTGAGAATAATTGTCATCATCAAATGTTCTTTTTTATCCTTTTTCAAAAAAAGAAATGATAATTATCAATATTACATATATGTAGACTAAAAACTAAATCAAATTCAAAAACTGAAATATTTCTTAATTATACATAAATGGTTCTTAATTATTTAACGTTGTCACATTCCAAAATTTTTAACTCTATACAAATTTTGATTACATATATATTTAAAAATAAAAAGCCATTTTAATTTTCAATATTTTATAATTACTTTTAAAAATTTTAATATATAGTCGGACTTTTATCTAAAAAAAGTCGCCGAATCCGAAAAAAGTTCTTAAAGTAGAAAATTCTGTACAGCAATTCATCATCTTTTTCAATAATATATACTTTATAAACTAGTTCCAGGTAAAAGTTCGTAAGATAGTAGTTCATGATATACAGGTCCACCTGTAATTCAATATTTCTATATATATATATATTAAAAAAACCTTACTTATGTCAGAAAAAGCTAATTATATATATATATATAAAGTGTTTTAATATAGTTTACTTCACACTCTCAAGATCTATGAATTTCTATTTACTCGAAAACAAATGTCAACACTCAATGGAGAAAAATAATTTCTAAGTTTGAAGTAAATATTTAAATGTAAACTGGAATGAAAGTTTTAATATGTGTCTTATTCAATGGCATAATGTACACCCCTATATTGTGGAGGTGGGACCCAAAGCCTTACTTTGCAGGGAGGCCCTAATATTCTATGTTGCACCACTGGTCATACTTCTCATAAATTTGTTTCCAGATTTATGTATGTTATTTAAGTTTATATATGCATTGGTACTTAGTGATTATAGGGACCATGAGGCCAAACAGAATAAAGAATAGGTGAAGTTCTCTTCCGATACAATGTTTGTGGTGAGTGTATCCTTTTGGATATTGCCAAAGTCTGTTATCAGCAGCTCAGAAAAGCTGTCACAAACCCATTATCTAGATATCCAGTAAATACAAATGTATATTATGTACACATATATAGAAAAGTGAAATGATTAACCTAAGCCAACAAAAAATTCAATTTTATCTTTGTCCGGCAAATATAATATGTTTTTTAAGTATTGTTAATAAATGTTTTCAATACGCAAGTTTCATTCTACCAGTCAAAATGTCAACACCAAAGTAGAAAAGGCGGTTCTGGTGGCTATTAGCTGAGCAAAAACAGAGGCAATTACTAATCCCATGCTAAGTATTTTTTAAGATTAATGTGTAAGAATTGACTCTTCAGTGGAGTACAAATTTTGGTACTTGTGTATTATCGCAACTGCATTGGGGACATTATATGAAACGAAGCACATGGTTGCCAACTGAGCGCTTACAACACATGTGAAATCAGGGTTGGTTGGCAAATTATCTTGAACATCGGCGTTATTGCAATAGTATGCAAGTACTCAAATTTTTGTTGTAGTTGTAGGAAAATCCATTTTTGTATTGTAACATTAACGTAAAAGGGAACATGTTTCATAACATGGTCGTAATTTCTAATATATAGGTACAATTAATAATATTTCTAATATATGATATATGAGCCATTATATATAGATTTCTTTTTGAAATATGAATATATTGTTTCAAGCAGCATTCTAGAATATTCTTGTTTGAAATTAAAATGTAAGATTAATAAATTGTTCAGTACAATTGTTAGATACTTCTGTGTATAACTGATGAAACACTTTTCTTGTTAGCACTAAGCAAAAGTTAAATTAGGATCTTGAGATATGTTGACTTGTTAAAATTTCATTTGTTAATAATTTATTGTAAGATCAATCCAAGGAGAATTCAAAAATTAAACTATAATCATGTAGTTAATATGTAAATTGAAAAATACCCATGGATATTATTCATGTACAAAATGCCCACTAAACATACATATAGATAGTTTAACATTTTATAATGTATATTAATGAACAGGGAATTACTTTATACAGATTACATATAAGTTATAAAACAGCTTATTGTATATTACATTTGTATAATAGTAACAGTTTTTCTACTATTAGAACAAAAAAGAAAAACATTGTGCTATAAACTTTTATGGAGTGAGTGTGGTGTAAAGTATAAATAACACTTTTAGGTATTAATTTCAAAATAAATGTTATTAAAGTTTTGCAAAAACGTTTAATGCAAAAATATTTGTTGTCTTGAAGTGTCATAATAAGTATAAGTATATTTGTCTTTTTTTTCTATAAAATAAAATTTTTAGTAAAATACCTGGATACGTGAAACTGTGGCAAATAAACCTCTGCTGGAGAAGTACATACACTTCTCCAGCAGCATCTATTGAATTAAAGGTGGAGACCAATGGCAAACAATATATAGATGTTTAATACCCTGCCAAACATTTTGCGAAAAGGCAAAAAAGTATTATATAGCCCTGCCAATATGTCCAAAGGAACACCTGTTGATCCTTGAATATTAACTCAAGGTGCATTGATAATATTAATCCACGTAATATATATACATGGGTTTGTAAATTGTGAAATGCACATATCATAACTCCTGTAAGTCATTCATTCCTTCGTAGAAGCAAAAATATTTGGAAGGGGTATACAATGAAGTAAATAAAATGCTCTTAAGATATACATGGGACTACCACTAATATATTGATGTAGTGGATTGTAAAGCTTGTATTTTTCTTATAAATAATAATGTTTCAAAATTTTTTTTTTCTTTTGCCCTACACCATTTTAACATATAATAACAACAATCAGAACTTTTCTTAATTTCAATCTAACTGAAAACAATAAATGGAATTATTTAACAATTTGCATTTTGTAGAACTCTTGATCCCCAATTCAGTGGTAATTGTTGCAAATATGGACAGTTATGTTCCAGTAGAAACTGGGAATATTTGTGTGTGTGTGCATTAAATACAGAACACACGTTTATTTTTTGCAGTTCCATAACTTTTCCTCATAATTGCAAAATTATTTTAAAAATACTTTATCATTTTCCCCATAAAACCAAAAACAAATTCTTTAGATTGAAAGGTTTTATTGTTAAATGTTATAAATGATTCTTCAATCAATATTTTGATTTAAAAATCAGATAGTTTAATTACATGTTGTATGTTAGGGCTGTCAATTACACAGAGCTTGAAACTTCTGTTCTTTTTTACATGGATTGTGTGTGCATGTTAAATAGTTGTTCTTCAGATTATAATTTGTTAAATTAAATTACTTAAACCTCTGAAAGATGCACTTATTTCAGTTTTCAACTTAACCAAATTATTTTACTTTGTTTATATCAGAAATATGTAGTTGTGTATTATACCATTGACCAATTCCCAAATCAAAAGATGGCCAAGATTTGCTAAAGCTTAAATTTGAAACACTGTTGTTACATATGGCTTTATTGAAAGGATCAACCAAATATATAAAACAGCTCAAATTTCACACAACAAAGATTTTTTTTTTTAAAAAAAAGAACAAAGATTTAAAGAACCAGGACAAATTAACATGGGAACAAAAAAAAAAAAAAAAAAAAAAAGGAACATGATGTATTCATGAAAATTCTGGCATTCAAGTAGTTTGCTTATATCACCATGTTTTTGTGACTATCTAGTTCTGGGCAAAATGCTTTGCATTCATGATGTTAAACTTAAAATTTGGCATATACTAGATGGAAGGATGCTTATTTTATCAAGACAATGTGCCATGCAATCATGGCCTGTTTGAAGTTTGCCACAGCCTCTATACGGGGCTTTTGACAAAACTTTTTCTAAGTGTCTGGAATGTTTGCCTATTGATTTTGCTGCCTAGTCAGATTTAAGAGTATTAAATTTAAAACACTAATTTCCTGTATTTTACTATCTGGTTCTATACATAAATTTAGAAATCTCAATTAAATATTTAACTCTTCTTGCCATGGTGATTAAAATAAAATAAAATACTCCACTATCGTGTTAATCAGTCCTAAGGATACATGTCCCAAATTCTCATCTTTTTTCTTAACAAAATAAAAGATAAATTCAAAATATTCTCATACGTACACAATCATGTGCAATGAATAAATTATAAGACAAAAATGGTATGTTTGTTGAATGGCTAATTTCAAAGCATTTAGCCACTCGAATTTTTTAAAAAAATGATGAATGGGTTGTAACTTAAATATTTTAGTTGCCAAATCTTGAACTGGTATATGAAATTAGTCACCAAATCTGGAAATAGTTAATCCTGATCTGGACTATAGAACAAAAATTATGAAATTTTGTCATTGGTCTTTGATTTTTACCTTCTGCAAATTGATTTTTAAATAACTATTCTTTTACTCACCCAGTACCCTGGTCTCAAAGCACGAAATACCTTGGTGTCATTTTAGATAAAAAACCTCACATTTTGACAACACATTACTCAAATTAAAGACAAGTTCCGAAAAGTATAGTGTAGTCTTCACCCCCTAATTTCTCGGAACTCAAATTTATCTATAAAAAACAAGATGTTTACCTATACTCTCATTATTAGACCAGTGATCGTTTACGCCTCACCAGTCTGGGGTCATGCTGCAATCTCCAATATTACTCTGCAAAAATTAATGTCATTTCTTTTTAAATTAAAAATTCTTAAGGGGAATGATATTGCAAAAGGTAATATTTAGAAATGATTAATTGTAAATTGATTATTTTTTATTATCTTTAAGTACATGTTTAACTTGTAACAAAATTTATTTCTTGAAGTCAGTGTAATATGAAAATTTTGATGTAGAGAATTATCTTCCGATGAAAATGTCTCTTTATCGATTGCTTTTAATCTCAGAGACTAATTATTCAACATCGACTACTCAGCAAGTAATTATTATTTTTTCCACGATATAGCTTTTTAATTTTTTCTTCTGTGTTTGGTATTTTGCATAATTCATAAAATAGTTTAATTTCTGAAAACTCAGTTTTATGCATGTAAAGATAATTATGGATATGAGTTTATGATTTGTGGATATTATAGATTTATCTGTCTTAAAATCTTAAGCCTTTTAAAGCAATTTTATACATAAAATACTAGAGTTGATATGGAAGCTTTTTGAAAAAATTTTGTAATAAGATAACAATCAACATGTTTGACACTTTGTAATTATCATTTACAAATGTTTGATTTTTTTTTAGAAATAACTGTCTCCAAAGTTTAAAAAAGAAAAGTAAATACTCTTTTCACCAATAAGTTAAAGAATTGAATTACATTAATGATTAAATTTTATTTGATTATCCTTTATTTTGAGTTATTCATTTATATATAAATTGAATAATTTGTGATTTATTTATTCTAAACCATTTAAAAATAGAAGTATATTTTTCTTTGATTTTTAATGTTTCAGAATATTAATGTATCTTTTCTAAAAGTATTATAAAATCTTCTGGGAAGTATTAGAAAAGACATAATAATTTTTAGAAGTTCATGTCAATTATTCGTTATACATATATTTCTTTTCTCATTGAATTACATGGAAAAATTATAGTATGATTTACCAATATAATATAGATGGTTCTAAAATATAACTAAAACTTACAGAAAATTTTTACAATTTACCTTTTTATGCCAATGTGTATTAAATATTAGAGTGAATTAATATGAAAGTTTTTGATTAACAATTAAGATTCTTTGATGAAAATAAGTTTTTATTTTTACAACACAAATGAATTATGACACAATGTTCACAACATATTGAATACAAAGATACGGTTAAGTAAAATGTTTTCAGGAACAAATTCTTTTTTGGAAGGGTTGCTTTTAAGTCTTTTAGCTAGCAAATCAATCGCCAAAAGAACTTGTCTATGTCCTCACGCTTGCTGTACTGGTCTCCACTTCCCTAGGGTTAAAAAGAAAACATGTACAATTTTGTCTTGCGCATGACATTTTTTTGATAGAATACCATAATACATTTATTACTTACTGAAAATTAACGTGCACACAATACAATGGTACTTATGTATTACAGCTATCATAGTAAAATTAGCACCACACAAATTGTACCTTGATATCAAAACTTCAAAGATTTTAATGCATTTTAAGTGAAAAATTGCCAACCAGTCAATTCAAACACCTCTTTGACAACGACTCTTTGTTTACATCTATCAAAACTGCAGCTTGCAACAGCTGCAGAATTAAGCTTCTGTAGTGTTTTTTTTTATTCATTTTGAATGTTACTTTTATTTACTTCATATTGTTATTTTATTACTCTACATATGAATTTTATATTTTTCTAAAATTTGGCAACATGAAAATAACTGTAACTCAAACTGCTTGGCATAAAATTTAGCAGTGGGTCCTCCTAGGATTTTACCAATTTGTTTACTTTGGGTAGGCAGAAACAGGGTAGTTTGACTTACGCAACAAAAACCAAATTACAGAACTCTTATAGGAAAATGATTGTCAACAATGTTCCAGAAGTTGGTAAGATATGAAAACATGAATTTTAGCAACTCTTTTTTTTCATTGCATGTACAACTGATGCTAAGCCAATGAACAGCAAATGTTCAAAAGGAAAGCTATCCTGTTGCTTTTATAATAGAGCTAAGACAGATAGTATAATACCAGGTAGTCATAGAAGTATAAAAACAAAACTGTCAGAAGTGGTAGCTAAAATTATGCCAATGTACCAGCTCCTTACCTTGAATGAAATTCCTCTTTGCTGTGTTTCTGGCAAAACACAAAATGTCAATGAAAGTTTGCATAGTTGTACTTGGAGGAAATGTCCTAAAGATGCATTTGAGTCAAAGAACGGTACAGTAGGAACTGCACTCAAAATTGCCCACAGATGCGATCATCGGAGGTTGTTGCAAAGAAAGCAAAGAGTTATAGAATAATATTAAAAAAAAGAGAGAGAAAATTTGCAAATATAAAAAAAAGACAAACATAAGGAAAAGAATGACCTCAGTTTATTGGAGCTGGAAATGTTTAGTACTCTCTCTCTTTTTTTAATTTAATTTGAAATCTTTGTACTCTTACAATGGTAAGTTACTCATAAATAAAAATAGTCATTCTGTGATCAAGCAGACATGTTTTATTATTTAACATTTGGATATGTTGTATATAAAGTACTAGGGTTTGTTTGAATTTAAAATACATTTTCAGTCATATTTTCAATGATTACATCAAAATATTAAATTTTTCATTTCCAACTGAAAATTAGGCATATTTATTACAATGACATGAAGAAAATAAGTTGTAAACAATATAGTATCCCTTAATTATACCAATAATTGCATTTATCAAATGTGGTTGAATACTTATCACCATATACATTAAAAACTTTATTTAAGGAAAATGTAATTTCTGTCATTTCAATAACTAAAATGTTCCCTATGCAACACATTTTTCTCTCTTGCAGTGAAAAGGTGTATAAATATATGCATTTTTATTTAAATAATAAAGAATGCGAATAATAAAAAACAGACAACATAAAGTCAGTTTTTAAGGAAAAAAGCTGAAGATTTTAACATACATAATGTTTTAATTTAAAAAAAAGAAGAAAGAAAAAACTTCTGTTTTATTTTTATGTATAAAATGAACATTATGTGAGAATATTGACAGCTTAGACTGAATCTTGTTGCATATGGAGTTTTTTTAAATGTATTAAGTTATTCAGTACAATTAAAAATTTTAATATCACAGAAACCATTAGATATTTTCATTAAATTTTGTACATTGATATCTGTAACATTACATATTTCCCTTAAATTTGAAAAAAATTCATAGGCAATTTAAAACAAAATTGCTTTTGAAACTCCATTGTACCCTGAAATAAAGTAAAAATATTGATGAAAATTTTTACATTCGCAGTTTTAATCTTAACAAGTTCTGCAAGAAATACACTGACAAGTTCTGCAAGAAATACACTGACAAGTTCTGCAAGAAATACACTGACAAGTTCTGCAAGAAATACACGTATTTTTCAGCTATGCATTTCAAGAACCACAATGACATGAAATGATGCAAGAGTGAATCCTTATAATGTCTACTTACATAACATTGGCTAGCTTCTGCTTGTTTAAAGGTCTGGAATTTTCCCTTTCCGCTGTTTAATGATATACCTATTGGCTGGAAAATTTTCAATACTTCGTAGAGATGAGCCAAATTCTGAATAGCCCATATGCTTCATCAAGTCTTCTAGACATTGATCTAAACATTTCATTTCTTCTGTGCTTGCAACACTTGTTGTAGTGTTTATAAATTGCGTACGTCTCCTTATTTGTTCGTAAACTAACTCTGCACGTTCCTCACACACAACAGACTTTTCCTTTTTTCTCTTAAAATTGCTTCTCTTTCTTTTTCTCTCCTCAAATGATTTGAATCTTCATCTATCGTTAGTGTGGTTTCATTACTAACATTTTCAACTGTATATGGAAATTTCTGACAAATATAGTGAATATGTTTACAAATAGTAAACTTCACAGCGTAATCTACACAATTGCAATTAAATGAATGAATACATATATTGTATGTGACGCAACGGATCGGACAATCGCAGTCGTTTACTTTGTTTATTTCATATGTATAAATTGCATTCCCTATGCTTTTACATACAATCCATTTTGCTAGTTCGAGTTGTTCAGCCGAATAATTTTCCATTTCTGAACAACTTTTCTGATCTCGTGTCCTTATTGTAGATATTTTAGATGTTAGTTTTCCCCTTTCCATGGTAATTATTCGGCTCGTCAATTTTTTCGAAATTGCATTCAGAACCATCGAAAGAGATTTATCTAATCGTTTGATGGTTTTACCATTGCCTTCTTCATATTTTAACAGTCTGTGCCACCTTTCTAATTTCATGTTAACGTTTATTCCACATCCAATTCTGTGGCAATATGCCCACACTTTTCTTTCCTTCCTCCATAATTCTTAAAAAAGTATTCTACAAAATTTTTTGATTCTTCAATGTATAATTTTGCACAAAATCATCATAAATGCGTTCAAAAGTTGATTCATCAATTTCAAACACCAATGTAGTCAATTTATTTTTCATCTCCTTTCTTAATTCTGGGTCTTTTACTTTAGAACTAAGATTCCTATTCCACCTTCGTGATACATGCCAACTGCATAGCAAGTTGTATTTAACATCTCCAAATACTCTTTGCCAAGCATTCCAAACAGCAGCATCATCATATGACATAAAAACTTTTGGCTGTAAATGAGTCAGCCTGTTTCTTATTCCCTCAAAAAATGGTTCAAGTATACTGCTACATACACTGGTGTGCAAAAATTAAGGACGAAGTCGAAAAATTAGCATATCAGCTGAACGAAGAGGCAGAGCGGAAAGAAAGACCAATCAGGAGATTAAGTAAGGTGATGTACGGTAGCACATGCGCAGATATGCAGATAGACGTAATGGGGGAGTGTCTGAGTAGTATAAAGCATGTTGTCAGTGTAAGATCAGTATTTTGTCAATCGCCATGCTACCAAAGGCTCAAACTCAAGGGTAGGATCGCTACCGAAAAGATGCTACTCAAAACGTTTCATGACCTCAAATCTACATTCCATACCTCCAATCCTAGTCTGATGGAGACTACGAATGCTGCAGCTACGGAACATCAAATGAAATTGGATGCTTTGGTGAGTGAGCGTGATTCTCTCCCCGAATGTCTAACTTTCAATTGTCAATACTGTAACAAAAGCAACCCCACCACTCCAGTGGTAGTAAATGCCCCTATTAAAAATAAAAATTCTCATACTAATAAGAAGGCTAAAACTGCTAAAAACGAAAATAAAACCCCTGATAACGTTAATAATAAAACTTCTAATAATGATAATTCTAAAAGTAAAAAGAAATTTAAAAAGCGAAAGCTTAAAAAGGATTCCGTGGAGGACTTTGTCTTCCCTAGCAAAACTGCCAGACCTGCTTCTCCTTCAAACAGCGAACCAGTCGCAACTGCCAATAGTTTTACTGATCTCGTTGAAGATCAAAAACAGGTACTCGAAGATAAAGAAGCAAAGCTAGCAGAAGTTCCCAATCCTAGGCCCCTTCAACCTATACATCTTAAAATTACAAAAAAATTTCGAAATCAAATTAAATCTATTTATCAAAAATTTCCGGAAACCATCAACAAAAGCTCAGGAAATTTCATTAAACTCTATTCTAAAGATGTCGATGAAAAACATAAATTAACGCAATTTTTAGAAAGTAATAAGGACTTTGAATATTTTTGTATCAAACCTAAACTAGATAAACCTATTAAAGTGGTAATAAAAGGACTACCAATTTTTTCAAAGACTCAGGATATTCATTCTGACCTCGAGGAGGAAGGATTTTCGATTGAAAAAGTGTCCCAATTAACTCTAAAAAACATAAAGGCCCCCTCCCATTTTTTCTAATAACCCTACCTCGAAACGCCAATAATTTAAAAAATTTTGATCTTAAGACCCTCGGCTACTTACAAGTCCGCGTTGAGGGATTCCTCGTTCGAGGAATCACTCACACACACAATGTTTTAACTGTAATAACTTTTTTCATACCGCAAGTGAATGCCACCTAAAGCCAAGATGCTTAAAATGCGGCAAGGAACACCCCACCAAGCAGTGCCCAATAAAGGAGAGGCAGGAAAATCCGTTTTGCATAAATTGTCAAGAATATGGCCATTCGGCCTGTTATACAAAATGTCCTCATTTTCCTAAACCTAAAAAGGGCGCGCCCCTTCCTATGATTCCAAAAATTAACAAAAATAAGTGTAAGGAAAGAGTTACCTACGCTAACGTTGTTAGCGGACGTAGTTCCCCTCCCCTTTCTACCCCTAATGCTTCAGAGTCAATTCAACAATGTGAATGTAAAAACTCTACTAGCAAGGAAATTCACGGAATCATGCAAGAAGATAACTCCGACCTTGCTCAAGTAATTGAGCTAATTAGCATAATCTCTAAAATTCTTAAAAGATCCCCTGAAATTCTTCAAATGCTTAAAAATCTTAAAAGTGCAGAAGATGAACACGTAAAATCTTATCTCCTTGTCGAAGCTTTGCTAGACAAGAAAGAAATTTAATTTCCCTTCTAAAACAACATTAATTTATCTTAATTTACAATAATTTTCTCTTTCATTCAACACTAAATGTAATTTTCATATCTCCATTGATTACCTTTCCTGAAACCTGCTAGATTTAATCTTGAATCCATGCTCACTCCCATCATCCATTTCATTGGCTGACTCGGTTCTCCAAGTCTGCCCACTTCCACCCCATTGGTCCCTGCTTCCAAAACTCCGCCCACTACCATTCACCAAGTCGCAACACCAGGCCAATAATAGCACCAGACAGAGGACGGAGGAATCAGATCTCGATTCCAGTTCCTTGTGAAATACAGCAGCGAAGATCAGTATTTCTGGCAAAGAGATTGCACGCCGTATAGCAGTTAAAATCACACCGAGTTGCTGCCTCAGCGAGAAATGGCGAATAATCAATCTGTTAGACGACATCTGGATGCTTTTACCCGAGGTCGAATCATTGGGAAGTTGGAGGAAGGCCGCAGTGTGACAAGTGTGGCTGCAGAGTTCGGAATTGCTCACAGCATCGTTTCACGACTTTGGAGACAATTTCAAACTACAGGAACAGCTATCTGGGGGTTCAGTAGTGGTCGTCCACGAGGAACCACACCCGCAGATGACCGGTACATTGTCTTACAGGCCAGAAGAAACAGGCGGCAGACAGCGGAAGAAATCGCTAGACACACGACACAGGTGACTGGACGACCGATATCGCGTTTTACCGTGGCCAGAAGACTGCACGGTGGTGGTCTGTTTGCACGACGCCCTGTACGGTGTGTACCTTTAACGCCTGCCCATCGGAGAAGGCGTTCTCTGTGGTGCCGGGAACACCGGAATTGGAGAGACAATGAATGGGGACGAGTACTCTTTACAGATGAGAGCAGATTCAGTTTGAGTAGCGATTCTCATCGCATACTCATCTGGAGAGAGCGGGGAAGCCGCAATCATCCCTCGAACATCATTGAAAGGGACAGGTATGGAGGTCGCGGTGTTCTAGTTTGGGGAGGCATCATGCTTGGTAGTCGTACAGACCTTCACATCTTCGACGCAGGTTCAGTCAACGGGACCCGTTATTGTAACGAGATTCTTCTTCCATATGTGCGTCTTTTTAGAGGCGCTATGGGTCTGCAGTTCCTTTTCATGGACGACAATGCACCATGTCATCGCACAGTAGCTGCCCAACAGCTCTTTGAGAGTGAGGATATTGAACGTATGGATTGGCCGGCACGATCTCCGGATCTCAAACCCATCGAGCATGTATGGGATTTTCTAGGCAGACGCTTGGCAGCTCGTACCTTACCACCAGTAACGATTCGGGAGCTTCGATTGGCGCTGCTAGACGAATGGGCAGCAATGCCTCAACAACTCATTGACACCCTCATTCTCAGCATGGTCAGACGCTGTGAAACCTGCCTAGCAGTCAGGGGAGATCCTATCCCCTACTAAAGACCGGATGTTTCTTGCTGGACACCCATCACAGGGATGTTTCGGCCTTCAGTCGCATTGCGCTGCATGCTACTTTTTCAATCAAGCTTCTTTTTATCCCTCTGATTTCTCTTTTAGTAAGTGTTGCTTACATTTCACATGTCCTTACGTATTGGGGATCTTACGGTATTAAATGTGTTGATTTGGAAAGCTTTTGTACAAAGTTATATTGAAAAAACCGTCTCGTCCTTAATTTTTGCACACCAGTGTACTTTATTGGAGTAGCAAATTGCTACTGGTAATCCTTCATGATTATTGTTGTGAAAGCACCAAAGAGCGAAGGGGTGGTTGACCCGAAGAGCGGTGAGCGCCGGCGAGTTTCTCTGCTTTTGAGTGGCAGCAGGGGGAGGAAAGGCGCTCCGAAAGGGGATTCCTCTAGATGCGTTTGGAGGAAGCGGACGGCTATGAGCGTGCGCGATAATATTTAACCTTTTTTTTATGCATCCTTGTAAATACTTAATAAATGTTTTATTTAAATTGAGAAACTCTCGTAGCCACATCATTTATTTCGCACTTAGTTTAGAGATTTTTAAATAAGTTGTGAGAATTGAACATTTTCTGGCGCCCCGGGTGGGCTACGAGTGTTAGAAAAACATTTTTGAATATAAGAAAGTGGATCATGGATGCTTTAAAATTGAGACGCACGCCCTTTAGGGCAGCCTTCACGAAGGCTGTAAATCATCTTCAGGAAATTATTGAAAACGATCCTGTTGATAAGAATGCCGTAGAAACGGCTTTTGAAATGCTTGATGCAAAATCCGTTAAGCTGAAAAAAATCGACGAGGACATTTTAGAATTAATGATCGAGACAAACTGTACGCAGGAAGCGCACAATATTGAATTTGAAGCCATCGAAGGCTATACGGAAAAGTTGATTGCCTGGCAAGTCCGTGTGAAAAATATCATGAAAACAGATGCTTTGGGACAGAAGGACAACCACAGCCTGGTCACATCTTCGTCTTCATCTCTGCGTCTTCCTAAGATTCAGTTCCAGCAGTTTTCTGGAGAATTGACGGATTGGCTGCGATTCCACAACCAGTTCAAGAGAATTCATGAAGATGAGAGCATTGATGATGGAGACAAGTTCCAGTACCTTATCCAGGCAACAACTCCAAAATCCCGGGCCAGGGATATAGTTGAAAGTTTTCCGGCGACACCTGAAAACTACAGAAAGGTTTTTGAATACTTGAGAATGCGGTTCGGACAAGAGGATGTCTTGATTCAAGTTTATGTCAGAGAACTATTAAAACTGATTCTACAGAACGCAGAAGTCAATAAAGTCAATTTGTCTTCGCTGTATGACAAGATTGAGGCCCAGCTACGCGCCTTAGAGTCCTTGGGAGTCACCAAAGAGAAATATGCTGCCATGCTGTTCCCGCTGGTGGAATCCTGTCTTCCCGCTGAAATTCTGCGCGCCTGGGAGAGATACGTAGGCTATTCATCAGATGAATCAGGTAAGAAAGACCTTGATTCTCTTATGAAATTTTTATCGATAGAAGTATCGAGTGAAGACAGAATAAAACTTGCTAGGAATAGTTTTGATTCTAAGAAATCTAATTATAAGAACAAATTAGGAAATATTTTCACTACTGCAGATTTATTTAATAGTAACTTTAAAAATAGGAAAGACTTTAGATTTAAGAATAATAATAATAATTGTATATTTTGTGAAAAACGCATGCCTCTGAAAATTGTTGTGAAGCAGCTTCTATGTTATATGAAGTTAAGAAGAATGCTGTAATTAAGAGAGACGTGTGTTATATTTGTTTAAAAAAGGGTCACATGTCACATTCATGTAGATCAGATGTTAAATGTATAATATGTAATAAACGGCATTATGCTGTATTATGCTCTAAATTGCCTTTGAGATCGGGTTTGGAAACCGAAAGTGCAA
This sequence comes from Trichonephila clavipes, assembly GCA_019973935.1. Taxonomy (NCBI): domain Eukaryota; kingdom Metazoa; phylum Arthropoda; class Arachnida; order Araneae; family Nephilidae; genus Trichonephila; species Trichonephila clavipes. The sequence goes on along the minus strand of BMAU01009921.1, from coordinate 202,454 downwards.
GTATTGAGAATAGCACGACTGCTAGTTCATCTAGCTCTAATGTTTTGGCTAATCAAGCTTGCACTTCTGAAGTTCTCTTACAGACTCTTGTGGTTATGTTGCAAAACGGAAACCATAAGAGTTTAGTAAAAGCTTTAATTGACACCGGATCTCAAAAATCTTATATTTTAAAATCCACTGCTGAAAATTTAGGATTTAAATATGAAGGAGAAGAAGAGTTTGTTCATTCTTTATTTGGTGGTTCAAAAACAAAAAATGTATAGGCATAAATGTTATAATATTTGTTTAACTGATATCGATAATTATTATACTTGTAATCTAAATGTGTATGACCAAGAAATTATATGTAATAATGTTCCGAGTATCAGACATGGTCCTTGGATAAATGAATTAAAAAATAGAAAAATTAATTTGTCAGATAGCGGTCATAAATTGGGAGGAAAAATAGAAATATTATTAGGAGCAGATGTAGCTGGAAAACTACTGACTGGAACTATGTTCTATTTAAAATCTGGCCCGGTAGCAATAAAAACTAAATTAGGGTGGACGCTTATGGGAAAACCTATAGAAATGAAACTAAATTTGATAAAAATCATTTTATGAATGTTACTTCTATGTTTGTAAATGATATGTGTATTTCCGATTTGTGGAAGCTCGATTCTCTTGGTATTACACAGATCCCGTAGAAACTAAGACAAAACTAGAAATACAAAAAAAGAGACACTAAATCATTTTCAACAAACCATAAGTGTAGATATTAGTGGTCGATATGAGGTAGCTTTGCCTTGGGTTCTGGATAATAAACTTTTATCCTCTAATAGGAAATTAGCTGAAATTAGACTTGAAAGTACTAAAAGAAATTAATTGCAACGGTTAAATTTGAGGAATACCAAGATGTTTTAGATCTTTGGTTATCAGGAAAAATAATTGAAGAAGTTAATGATGACAAAGAAAATTTTGTTCATTATCTCTCGCATAGGCCCGTTATTAAAGAAAACAGTACAAGTAAAATAAGACCTATTTTTGACGCGTCCGCGCGAACAAAGGGCTCCCCTTCTCTAAATGATTGTCTGGAGAAAGGCCCCAACTTTATTGAAGTCATACCGACTATACTTAATCGTTTTCGAAAATATAAGATTGGGGTTATTTCGGACATTGAAAAAGCTTTCTTACAGATAGGAGTAAGGGAGCAAGATAGAGATTTTTTGAGATTTATGTGGTATGATAGAGAAAATAGGGACCACATTAAAATCTATCGTCACCGTCGTGTAGTTTTTGGAGTGACATCCAGTCCTTTTTTACTGGGTGCTACATTAAATCACCATTTAGATAATGCTCATGGAAACTTTGATAATGTAGCTAAAATTTTGAGAAAATCATTTTATGTTGACAACTGTGTAACTAGTTTTGAGACCGAAGAACAGTTGCAAAAATTTATAGTTGAATCTAAAATATTATTATCTTTTCAGCACATTTTAATTTAAGAGGCTGGCAGTCAAACGTTTTATTAAATCCTGAAAAATTTTCAGAGTTGGAAAGCCAACCTGATAACTTTGAGACTATGGTTTTAGGATTAATTTGGAACCTCAAAGATGATTGTTTATCATGTAATATTAACTGTCAGAAAAATGAAGGTAAGGCTATAACGAAAAGATCATTGTTATCCATTGCTAATCATATATTTGATCCGATCGGTTTTACGGCTCCTGTGACTTTAAAACCAAAATTAATTTTACAGGAAATTTGGAAATTAAAATTAAAATGGGATGAAAATCTCCCTAAAGATATTCTAAATCAAGTTAAAAAGTGGTTAGAGCAACTCCCTATACTTGCAGGTATTAAAATACCTCGATGTTTGAATTTGAACTCTAATGGAATTAAACGGCTAACATTGCATGTGTTTTGTGACGCTAGTAAAAGAGCGTATGCTGCTTGCGTATTTTTGAGGGTAGAATATGAAGAAAATGTTTTTGTGAAACTGATACAGGCAAAAGCGAGGGTAGCTCCTTTGAAAGATATTTCTATCCCCCGTTTGGAATTATTAGCATGTGTTTTAGGGACCCGACTTGCGGCTTCTGTTAAAAACGACTTAAACTTGCCAGATGTGCGTATTTATTATTTGACAGATTCCATGACAGCGTTAGCATGGATACAACGTACTAGAGATTGGGGCGTGTTTGTTTCTAACAGGGTGAAAGAAATCCGAAACCTTTCCGATGTTAGTAGCTGGGAACACGTGCCTTTGGAAAAGAATTTCGCGGACATTCTTTCTCGGGGTTGTAGCCCTCAACAACTTGTTTACTTAAGATGGTGGGAGGGGCCCTCCTGATTGTCCGAAACCCCGGTTCAATGCCCCAGATCAAAACAAGTCCCCGATGAAGAGGCGGTAAATTTAGAGTTAAGGAAAATGTTAGGGAGAGCTTCGTTATATTACGAAGAGTTAAACACTGTATTATGTGAATGTGAACATGTGATCAATTCTAGACCCTTAACGGTGGGAGAAGTAGTTGTGGTGGAAAATAGTTTGAAAAATCGAAATCTGTGGTCTCTTGCTAGAGTAATTCAACTGATTCCTGGAAAAGATGGACATGTTAGAGTCGCTCGAGTCAAAACTGAGACTGGGGAACTGGTCAGACCTGTGCAAAGACTTTATAATCTAGAACTGCAAGAACCAGATATTAATTTATCAAAAGATCTGACTGATTCTGTCATTCGCACGAGGAGAGACAGAAAAGTAATTTCTCCTAAGCGTTTGACATATGCCTAAAATGTATTATGTAAAAGCTTTGTTTACTGTACGTTTTGCGTTATTTTAACACCAGCATTCTGTACCAATATTGTTAATATTACGGTTGTATTTTATATGTCGTGTTTGAGTTTTTTTTACAGCAGGAAAACTCAAAGGTGGGAAAATGTTGTGAAAGCACCAAAGAGCGAAGGGGTGGTTGACCCGAAGAGCGGTGAGTGTCGGCGAGTTTCTCTTCTTTTGAGTGGCAGCAAGGGGAGGAAAGGCGCTCCGAAAGGGGATTCCTCTAGATGCGTTTGGAGGAAGCGGACGGCTATGAGCGTGCGCGATAATATTTAACCTTTTTTTTATGCATCCTTGTAAATACTTAATAAATGTTTTATTTAAATTGAGAAAAACTCGTAGCCACATCATTTATTTCGCACTTAGTTTAGAGATTTTTAAATAAGTTGTGAGAATTGAACATTTTCCGTCGCATACCATTACGGTTGTCAGAAGATAACCGTATTTTGATTAGTGCCATGAGTAGTCCATCATAATAATATTTTTGCCATATATTTCCAGCAGCTCCAACTGCGCTTCCGTCATTATGCAGAGAATGAAATCCTGTTTTTTGATCAGTGGATTATTTGTGAGAGCAGAACCAACTGGTTTGTACACTAAAATAGGATTATAGGAGCCCCTTTTCATTTTTTATAAACCTGTAAAACTGTTTTATCTAATTTAAAACTGTGACTTACAATATGAGGATCCTTTTTAGTTAATAGTCCCTTTTTAGTTAATTCCTAATTATTTTGAATAACTTCTATAATTTTTGTAGATGGTACCCCTGCTTTCAGAAGAGCAGCTAAATTTCTTCTATCATCTCCATGAAGATTAAGTTTACCTACCTCCATTTCATGAGCAGCATGCACAGATTGATACTCAACTGTTATTTTAATCGCTTCTTGTTGTTGTTCTCGGATAGATGTCATAAAAGCTGGACATGTCTTTCCACATTTGATAGACCCTCCTATCTTCTCATGGCGTTTTCTTTCTGATTTAATAATTGCAATACTACTCCTATGACACATATAATAAGTAAATTGCTTGTTTTTTACTTTCTTGGCGCCTCCACGTTTCACAAAAAAACGCCTTCGTTCTTATTTCTTCTTCCTTTTTCCACTCTTCAAAACCTTCATCTGTGTTAAATACATGTTTCGGTTAAGGGGTCACAGGGGTGTTAACAATGTTTCGAGAGCACAAAATACAAACAATTTTCGACTACAAATAATTCTTTGAGATTAAAATGAAATAATTTGATTCTTTCACACATTTTTTATAAAGGAATAAAGTTTCAAAAAAGTATAAAATATCTAAAATATAATCATAATTTTAAAAATAATAAGCACATAAAAATAAGAAAATGTTTTGTAAGAAACAAATAGTAAGTTTTACGACGCGCATGATATTTTCTGCAATAATCATTCTAATTACTAGCAATAAGTTGATTTATAAAGTCAAATATATCCTTATTACATGCTAGCTTATCTTATATAAATAAAATAAAAAATAATATTTTTAAAAATAAAAAAAATACATTTTTTTAAATTTTTTTTTTTTAAAAATTCAATTTTTGTTGAAATATTTCAAAAAATTAAAAATTTATAATACTACAAATAGCTAGGATTTGAAGATTATGATAGAATTTATAATTCTGTAAAGTTTTATGCATCAAAGTATGATAGTTTTTGAAACGCAATGCGCGTAATTGAAAAAAAAACACAAACTGAGAAAAAGGGTTTTAAAGTTTTAAAATTGAATTTGAGAAAATAAATCTTAAAACTTACACGCTAAAATGCTCCAGGATTGTAACATATACCTTCCTGTTCCTGAAACAGCTCAATTTCTTTACTCTTTTTAATTTTCTTGGCTCTGCGAGCTTCAAAAGATGACTCTAGACCTCTGTCGTGACGTAAAGATTCGACGATTGTCACGTTCAGCCAGGGACACACAAACATTTCTGTTAATTTTCAAGCCAAATTTCTCTAAAATAGAAATAAGTATTTGATTTCCATCATTAAAAACACTGGTTGCTAGATTTGCAGCAATCTCTGCAATCTGAAGACTAGAACCAATCGTCTTAGGACAAAATTTCCAAATTAATGAATTTAAACTTTCATTAGGATTCTGTGTCTTACCTCCTAAACATTTCTTCAGGAGTGCCGGATGAGATAAGTCTGCAAATACAGGCTTAATTACATCTCGAACAGCTTTAGCAACTGAGGGTTTGTGTTTATAATTTTGTAAATTATTATTAATTGCGGCATTATACTTACACCATGTATTTGGATTTGTAGGACAAAACCAGTGCATCGGTTCATCATCAGTGCTGCAAGAATGACCCCAAACAGCTTTCCGCATTTCCTTTACACTAGTAGAATTGCATCGAATAGCATTACCATAGTAATGCGCAAGTTTATCAATTAAACTATCAGTTAACCTACCTTTACCACCAATAGTTTTACCATCAGATAATTTCTTTTTACTATATACTAATTTAAGCTTCCTAAGTCTTGTACCCATTCTCTTTTGCACATGGCCTACACATTCTATTTTCTGAATAAGATGGTCATCGCCGTATGGCTTGTTTTCAGAAAGGGCATTGAATGTTTTTGTGTCGCCATCTCCTATGTAGTTCGAATATTTCAGGTTGTGAAGCTTTTCTGATCGATTAAAAATCCTCAACATCCCGTCAACCTCCATTTTACCAGCAGAGCCAGAATAATTTTTCTACATGAAAGCTTATGCGCTCTTTGCCATTTATTGTACTTGATACCAAACTTTACCCCTTTATAACTGTCGCATCCTTTGCAAAATGAGGACAACACTTCCCTATCCAAAACCTTACCTGTTTCGGCCCCTATTACAGTACATACTCCAATCAACGATGAATGTCCTCTTGTTTTCCAGGTACCATCACCACTTACCGTTAAAAGGTTATCAGGTGACGAAGAATTTTCTTCAACAGCTGCCCTTTTCATGCTTTCTTCAGCGACTTCCTTCATAACACGTGAAAGTTTATTATTAATAACATCATATGATTTTTGTTCAACATGATTAGGAAGACTCATTACAGCACAAAAGGTTTTTAATGACTCTAAACCTTGGCCTATGCATCTCATTGCTAAAATAGATCTTCTGTTAATTTCTGGAGCATTATTTTTATTCCCAGTGTTTTCACAGCTTGAAAAGTACAAACACTCCCACAGTTTTTACAACGTATTTCAAAATTCGAACATAAACCACGAGTGGACTTTTCATTAATTGTTAATGGTTTATGACATTTTAAACAACATGATACTGATAAAATAGAGCGAAAAGTTGAAATAAAATCAAAAATACGATATCCTTTGAAGAGAGAGAGAGTTTTCACTTACCTTAACAAGATTTGACTTTAATGAAGTCTGAATTCCTGAGATTTTATTACTGGAAGCACACTTACTTGTGTCTTTCCTTTCTGCAACATGTGTATGAGAACATACCTTCATGAATTGATTCCCTCTAAATCTTCTTTTCTTGGGACGTTTGCCTGAAGGTCTACGATGAGTATTTTCCATTTCAATCGAGAATTTTCAATTTTGATAAACGGTTTTAAACAACGCTGTTTTGAATTTCGATAAGCAAACAACGTGCTAGGATTACCAAAACAGAATCAAAACACTTTAAAAAGCATGTGTTGAGTTGCAAGCTTCCTTCTCAATTAAGTAAGTGTTTAAAATATTTCATGAGGCTTTTTAAAAACAGAAAAATAAAACGTATGCGGAAATCAAGAAAAAGTGGGTGTGGCATGTAGGCATTTAAACATTGTTATTACTAAATTGCTGTTTGGAATTTTTCGAATAACTTTCGAAGTTTTTGTAGTACTATCACGTGGTTGGTATCAAAATGTTCAAAAGAAAATGAGGAACAACATATATTTTTTCGAAAATTCGAAAAAAAAGAAGATTAACACCCCTTAAAATCATCATGGTATTCTATGTAGTGTTTTTTTAATTCTCTCATCGTTCGAAATTTCTCATCACATAATGCGCAAAGCCGTTTTATCTTCTCAGATAGCCCTAAAATGGGCTGCTGTTCTTTCAAATGCTTATCAGCCTATTTATAAAAATTCAATTGAAAACGATATCAGCAAACGGAAAAATGGCGAACTAAATCAACTACGTTAACGGTTATTCAACATTCGCGGTTGCTTCCCTAATCCCTACTTCTCCCTGCTAACTCTCTCCTTCCACCTTCTCTTTAGTAGACTAGTTCCTTCCCTATTGTTTGGATTCGCGCGATGCAGACGCTTCAGTCAATCCCCATATCCAAGTTCTATCATGACATGGGATTGAGGACTGTGTTTACAGTCCGGATGCCCAAAAGACAACGCCTATTCAACGGCGAGGAGTCTTGATTAAGCCAGCGAGTAGTGAGGATTGTTTTGACTAGTGATTAGCTAGGCTGTGCTTGTGAATAATCTTTACGTACGTGTATTTTTAAACACTGGTGATTGTGTTTGATTGCTGTTGAAGGTGTGAAGTCCTTCGGCTATTTACCCAGAGAATATTGCTGCTGAATCCTGTATTTAAAGGATTAAATTTTCGATAATAAATTCACATCGCTCTTTAAGAACTGTTTATTTTCTTTGAGATTGTTTTGCATAAAGTCCTCGAATCCGGATCTACAAAACAATATTTTTCTGATATAAATTTAGAAAAATATTAAAGTAAATAGTTACTTAAAAACTATAGTGTATTCGAGGTGTTTTTCCAACATACAAAAATTCTGATATAACTATCATAAACGTGCACACTTATGTATGTCATATCATATTTGTCTTATAAAAGTTTATTATATAAAAAATCTACTTAAACTTCATTGTTTATTTAGATATATATAGTTATGAATAGATTTATATGAATCTAAATTTAGAACAAAAAGTAAATAATTATATACTTTAGAAATTATCAGATTCTTAAAAGATTCACTGAGAATCTTACCTTTTATAGAAATAAACTATTTTTTTTACATAAAAAGTTACAAGCATTATTAGGTTATTAATATCTGTTAAAGTTTTGTTCTTTAGCCTTTCTATTTCTATCCATTTTGAAAAATAACATATGATAATTAAATACTTAACATTTTCATAAATGTCCTAATATCAATTTCTATCTTTTCAAAAGATCTTTTGGGAATTTCTTAAACTAAGAGAAGTTCTTACATTAGCCTTTTGGAATTTCTATGACACACCTCACACTCAGATACCATTTTGTCAATACTTTTAGACATTCCTTGCCAAAACATAATCTCTCTCTCTCTCTTGCCCTATTTTTACTTTTCTCTATATCCAAATGACATTTATGAAGTATCATTTCTTAAAATAGAAGTTACAACAATTTTAGAGAGAACTCCGCCCACTTTTTTTGCATTTTTCAATGTTTTTAAAGTTAAATTTTTAATAGTTATCACAATCTCACATCCAAGTAATTTTTAATTCTCAGAACTACAGAACTTTTTCTTAATTTTACTGATTCCTTCCTAAAACTGGGCAATGGTATAACTCGTAAAAGGCATCTAAAAAATTACCTGATAGGAGGTTAGAGGCCGACAGGCCTAGGCACTCCATCCAGTTCATCAACGATCTACCTATCAGATCTGTCCAGTAACAGCACCGTAGGCCCACAGACACCCTGAGAGAGTAAGTTAGCGGCCTGTATTGTGCTGAGTGTTCTAATTAGCATTTCAGTGTTTAATAAAGTCTTGATATATTTGTAAGGAAGTCAATAATTTGAGTAGTGAGTTATTCCATCCTGACCAAAACGGGAAATCTCACTACGCATGAGTGCTGAATTCGAGTGAGTCCACAACACAAGTTCCAGTACCAAGCTTGATAGAGCTGAAAGCATTCATGTTGTTTTCGAGAGCAAAGTTATCAATCTGTCCATCAGTTAGTATGGTGTGGTAATTTAAGAAATCGAATGCAGGTTCATGTGTCGCCCTCGTCTGTGGTTTAAAATGCCGTCTTCATTGCCAATAGCCCCAGAGTTGCTTCCGAGTGCTACATTAATAAATAATCAATCAAAACTTGGACAAATTCAAACGGTCAAAATTCATATGTTAATGGCATTATTACTTCCTATCTGACCAGAACGTATATCTGCACAAAAAATAAAATAAAATCATTATACAAAAAAGGAAAATTCTAATAAAGGATATTGGAAATTTAAATGTTATACATTTGTAAAGTCTTTGCTTAAATTCAGTAAGTCTTTTTTTTTCCTTAAAGAGGGGTAAAAATGAGTTTTATTTCAAAGTATTTGAAAGAACTCTGATAAAGAAAAATGGTCGAACGCTAATATTCATTAAAGCAGTTTATACTATAAATCGAAATACATCAAATTTGAATTGTTTTCTGAAAATATTTAATTATTTTGATTTAAATTTATTTTATTCAATTTCGCACCAAATAAATAAAAGTCATTACGAAATAACTAAGATGTAAAAGCACTAACATATTTATTCGAATATATAGATATATACATGTATACAAAAATCTTTTTTACTTCTTATACAAATATTTTCCATCTCACTATATAATATTATGCCAAAAATTAGAGTAGTATGATTAATACTAACATAAAAACTAATTTACATTCATACAGGCATTCACTTTAGAAAGTTTATATTTGCAAAAATCAAATTGTTTTTTAAATATATTTATAATTCACATTAAATAAAATTGTTAACTCTATTTTGATTTTTAAATAAATATCTTACTATGTTAACGGTCGATAGCAAAAATAATTAAAACAGCAAGTGCAATGTTTAACAATTTTGGAGACATCGTTTTTTCAGAAAATTTGTTTCATAATGTTTCAAGCAATGTCACAGAATTAAACGCATTTTATTTGATACTTTTAGAATATTTATTATTAAGCATCTACAATATATTTTAAATTAAATAAAGTTCTTGATTAGCAAATACACACAATAGATTTATATCTCTTTATAGAAAGACATTTGGAATAATTATTTTGTACAAATTTCAGAGTAAACATAAATTTTGTATATGAAAATGAGTCTCCCTTTCAGGATCTTTTGCAAAATCTATTTTATTTCTTTCCATTTTCTATTTGACTATTAGAAAGTGTGGTTTATTTACATAAAGATTACTTTTTGTACATTACTAAAAGTTCTCCAAAAGTACCCACAAAAATACTTCGCATTCTGAATTACCTCAAATAAAAATATTAAAATGTACTTAAGTTTTGACTTTATTTTTATCGCAAAAAGGAAAAACAAACAAAAATATGCTTTTACAATAAAGTACTGAGTTCTATAAAAAGAGTTTCCCCCAAAGTTGAAACATAATAAAATATAATTTTTTATTTTCACATTGCCTCAAATAAATAATCTTCACAGATTATGTTCTCTTTCAAAGTTTGAATAACTTTTGAATATTTTGAAAATTGTAAAGCCATCTTTATATGCATGAAAAATATTAAATCATTTGTTTTTGACCATATGAAGGAGAAGACAATTTTAATTTCATTTTGAATTCTGTGTTTTCAGGTAAGTAATGACATGTTAGTTATGGTTTAAAATTCTCTAAACTTTAAAGTTGAAATTCGTTTATAAATAAGTTGAACATTACTAAAATCACATATTATATTATTGCACTACTTTTCACCATCTTTAACAAATTGATAATTTTAAAAGATGAACAAAATCTGTTCTTGAAATTTCAACCATTATTTACTGACCTTACGTATTTATTAAAACAAAGTATAGCTATATTCATAATTTAAATTTCTTAGTATCTTAGTGTAAAAAAACGAAAAGTTTCTGGAAATTTCATCAAAAAAAAAAAAATAAATAAAGCTTTGCTGGGTAAAAATCATTAACATTGAATTTTAAAAAATAAGCTTTTATAGACATATGTTACCGTTGAAGTGTGGAATTCAGTTAATTCATAGAATAACTCTAGGTATTTCATAAAATAACTAGACAAGTCAGTTAAAGTATATAATAGATGGATAATATCATACTTTATCTAGTTATTCTATGAAATAACTAGTTATTCTAAGAAATAACTAGTTATTCCATAAAATAACCAATGATAGACCGGTGAAAAATAAACAATTTCTATAAATTAATTGATCATAAATGGCTAAAGCCAATCAAAAAATACATTTTATCCCTATTGTGGATGATTAATTGATAAATAATAAGGAAAAGCAGATGATATAACTTATTTTTGCTAATTTTGCTAACAATAGTTAGCATACAGAAAAAAAAAAGAATGTTTTGCATATGTTGCTGGCACAATTAACTTTTCTATTTCTTGATTTTCACAGATATCATAATGCTGGAGGAGCCAATAGTCACATGGTACTTCTTTCTGTGCTGTTTGAGCACTTTTTACTCATGTTATCTAAGTTAATAGATTTTCCTGAGAAAGTCCCAGGCTTATTTAATAAAGAGTAAAATCTCTTGCATTGAATCTTTCTTATTTACAGCTTAGTCTTCCCCTCTTGCAGAAGTAATTGCTTGAAAACAGGTTGTAAAAATATTTGTTAATAATCCAAAATGTAAAATGCTATCATAAATAGATTGCTCAAATTCTACGTTTAAAAGCAATGAAGCATACACACACACGTCATTGCAAAGCAGCTATGAGCAAGGTTCAAAAATTATTATAAGCAGTTAGAATTGGTTCAAACAACTTTAGAGTGCTGTATTTCATACTTCAATGATCAAGTAATCATTATTCTATAGACTACCTGGTTAAATTGTAGAATTCTATAATTTTATATACTTTAACTACCTTATCCAGCAATTTCATGAAATACCCAGTTATTTTATGAAGCAACTGATTTTAAGCTTTAACGGTAACATATATAACAAGCCTCAATTTATTTTACATGAATACATTAATGTGTTCTTGACTTATAACTCTGAAAGCCTTATTACGCATTGAACAGATATAAAGCTTTTCCTTGCAATGAATAAGTAACATTGTTAAAAGATCACTTTGAAAGAAACTTTTTTTAACTATTCACAAAACCCATTTTCATTGTTTGAATACATAATTGAACATTTAAGGCACTAATACAACAGAAAGACGTTTTACATATTTTACAAACAAGAGGTTTACTTTGATATGCATACAAAAATGTAAATTTTCAAAGCCACTTTCAGAGAAAAACTTTTTGCATACAGTGGAATACATTTAACTTGAAAAATCTTAAGAAAAAATATTGGTTAACACAAAATAATACGACAAACTACTGTGTATTTTCATGCACTTTTTCTCTTAAAACAAAACAAAAGTCACTTAAAAAAATTTCCCTTCTGGGAATGATCAAAATATGTAAAACACTAGACCAATTACACTGTCCTATTATATTATCAGAATTCATTGCAGTAGATGATGTGTGTAACGGGCCAATTATGAGGCTACGGTAGCCTAGTGGTCAAGGTAACGGACTCCTGACTGGCGTGTCATGAGTTTAAGCCTTGTTCTGCTGAAGACTCACCATGTAGGAGAGCAGTGTTTGTTACATCTGTCGAGAGCTCAAACATTCTCCCCTGAGTGTGGTAGTTAGAAGAGGGGGTGCCAGCTCAAGTGTCGTCCTCATTATTCGACCATGTTTAAAAATTGTAAGGTCCGTTGGCAAAAGCCCTAAAAGTAGCTGAACAGTGTGACGTTAGTATTCACACACTCAATTACAGCATACAAACACATTCTGGAGTTTATTCAAAACGCAAAAAATATCATTGATGCAGATTCTGACAACAAAAATTTAAAGAATGCAGCTCCTGTACCCACATCATCCGAAATAAGGAACATAATGAAAAGTATGCACAGTTCCTTAGACACACTTTCCAATGTTGAAATAAACAACAAAAAGGACGGTATTGAATAATTTGATGCTAAAAAACAATGCAAAGCAAAATATCAGGATGTTTTCCAAAAACTGAATAAGTATTTTGTTTTGCAAAAAATTTTGTATTCAACTTCTTTTTTTTGTGAAAATTTTCTTTTATTGATTTTTATTAATGTATATATATGCATATATACATATCCACATAAATAAAATAAACTTAAAGCTGTTTATGTTTTTTTTTTGCAATATTCTTTAACACGAAAAAATATTTCAGCTTAAGCGATTTTCACAGTATTTCATAAATGCAAGACTTTTCTTTGGTATGAATATGTACAGTTAAAGCACCACTCTGAGAGAAGCCCTCAGCATATTTCACAAATTCGAGGTTTTTACTCGATATGATTGCTTGGATGTGCATTTGAATGATTATTTTGAGACGAAGCCTTATCGCCTATTTCACAAACTTGAGGCTTTTTCTTGCTATGAACACGTAAATGTGTTTTTAAATTACTTCTTACAGAAAAAGCCTTGTTACATACTTTACAAACATGAGGTTTTTACTTGGTATGAATACGTAAATGCAAATTTAAGGAACCCCTTCCAGAAAAAGCCTTGTTGCATACATCACAAACATGAGGCTTTTCCTTGGTATGAATACGTAAATGTGCACTTAAACTGTTACTTCGAGAGAAAGCCTTGTTGCATATTTCACAAACATGAGGCTTTTCTTTGGTATGAATACGTAAATGTGATTTTAAATGACGGACTTCGGAGAAAGCCTTGTTGCATATTTCACAAATATGAGGTTTTTAATTGGTATGATTACATAAATGTACATTTAAATTACTTCTACGTGAGAAAGCCTTATTGCATATTTCACAAACATGTGGCTTTTCTTTGGTATGAATACGTAAATGCTCTTTTAAGGGACCACTTTGAGAGAAAGCCTTGTTGCATATTTCACAAACATAGGGCTTTTCCTTGGTATGAATTCGTAAGTGAGCATCTAAATTACTTTTTTGGTAGAAAGCTTTGTTGCAAATTTCACAAACATATGGCTTTTCATTGGTATGAATATGTAAATGTGCTTTTAAATTACCTCTATCAGAAAAAGCCTTGTTGCATATTTCACATACATGAGGTTTTTCCTTTGTATGAATACGTAAATGTGAAATTAAAGTGTCTTTTCGAGAGAAAGCCTTATTGCATATATCACAAATATGAGGCTTTTCATTGGTATGAATACGTAAATGCACATTTAAGGAACCTCTTCGAGAAAAAGCCTTGTTGCATATTTCACAAACATGAGGTTTTTCACCGGTATGAATACTTAAATGCGATTTTAAATTGCCACTACAAGAGAAAGCCTTATTGCATATTTCACAAACATATGGCTTTTCCTTGGTATGAATATGTAAATATGCTTTTAAATTACTTCTATCAGAAAAAAGCCTTACTACATACTTCACAAACATGAGGCTTTTCATTGGCATGAATACGTAAATGTGAATTTAAAAGGACCCTGTGAGAGAAAGCCTTATTGCATATTTTACAAACATGAGGTTTTTCATTGGTATGAGTATGTAAATGCTTTTTTAAATTACCCCTAAGAGAGAAAGCCTTATTGCATATTTCACAAACATGGGGTTTTTCACCAGTATGAATACGTAAATGCATTTTTAAATTGCCAATACAAGCGAAAGCCTTATTGCATACTTCACAAACATGAGGTTTCTCCTTGGTATGAATACGTAAATGTCGTTTTAAGTTATCCTTTTGAGAAAAAGCCTTGTTGCATATTTTACAAACATGAGACTTTTCGTTGAACTGAATACTCAAATCATGCTCTAAACTATTATTTTGAGGAACAGCCATCTGGCTTTTTATAAACTATCTAATTTCAGGGAAGAGCCTTTGTTAAGTTAAACAAGGGAAAAGGTTGGTTTGCGGAAAACAGTCTATTAGAAGAAGAAACTGCTTTCTGTTTAATGCAATAATGAAATAAGAATTTTTGTTGTACTTGACAATGCACAAAAGTAAGAAGTATTATCATATTTGTAAAATGAAATAAAGCTGAACATAATTTTTAATGAAATGTGTAATCAGCAAACTAATTTGTCTGTAATTTGCTGAAAAGATTCTAAAATATATCTAATGAGAATGTTTGCAAAATAGTTGTATGTAGATGGAAATTTTTCTCGTTAATATGATTCTTTCCAGCGATGTAAACAAAACCTAAAAATGGAAATTCACCAATATATTGGAGGAAAATTTAAAAGGAACATGGACCAACATATGTTACATAAGGCAGTAAGCTTGAAGTATATTATAAATAAAACACCATATTTTCTTTCAATTGATAAATGATTGGTTTGATGTACTGGTCTATCAAGATAACAAAACTTTTTATGTTAAGTCACATAATTATGAGCAAAAATTATTAGTATGCATTGGGAGATCTTTGAATTACAGAAATATTGTTCCTTCAGATGAATATTTTAAAAATTTATAAGCTTCTAAAATTCAAAAAAATGCTCTTCAAGTTTTGTTTGATCAAACTGTTTTTTTATGACAATTTATATATATATATATAACAGTTTGAGAGATTTCAACTTTTGCATAAATCATGATCATTTGAATTAAAAGAAATATATTGACAATTTTTATGCAACTTGTACCCTGTTATTTCTTTCATTTAACTCATGATGTATTGTCTTATCTGAGGGAGAAAAAGGTAGCTAGAGATTTGAAAACCTGAATTCCTGGAAAAGTTTTTATTTCCACTTGAAAAATCCCTCATTAAAATAAAGAAAACTTTACTTAAATACTCCGTATTTATGTAGTTCCTCTTTTTTCCCTAAAAAAAAATTTTTTTTTCGTCACAGACATCTAGGAATTTTTCTATGTATCTCATTTCCTTTCTTGATTCGGATTAATTTATGAATTCTGCAGGAGTTTAAATTGTTCTATTCCTGTAAAAATAAAAAAGGAGGATAATTAATATTAAAATTATGTAAAACATAAAGAAAAATTGCATAAAGAGTTGAGTAAATTAACATCATAGGCTCCAAGTTTCATAGTAGTACAAAAATATTGTATTTGACAGTCTTAGCCTAACTATACTATAACATTCAAACATTCATTAGCATTGAGTTTTTCAAAGTAAATATTACACAAAAAACCATTAAGGTTTTAAGGTAAACCATTAAGGTAAGTTTCACACAAAAAACCATTTTTAGTATTATTTATTTGCCAAAGAGCAACTTTTATTTCTAATTTAGTTTGCCCAAACTTGATTTTGACAATGATTGTTATGTTATTAATTTTTCATGTGATAATACAAAATTTGCATTTTTCTGTAAATAAATGCTTTAAGTAGGATTTTTGACAGTTAAAAATTTGTGATTTGAAACAGTTTAAAACAGGGATTGGCAGCCTTTTAGCTGTTGCATGTCAAACCGGTCTACCAATATGATTCAGCATGCCAGACAGTAGAAAATGTTAGTAAATATTCCATTTCTGTGATAATGCATGCAGAGTTAGAGAATAGAGGTCAATAACATAGATTTACAGTTTTATTATATATTAATTTTGTATCATTTAAAAATATTTCTTAACATAAAATTACACAGCATAAAATTTAACTATTTCTTCAACAAAAAATTTTAAAATTTAAATTATACATGTGTAATGTATTTTTTAAAAAACATTTATTAAAATAAAAAAGTAAAAAACATAAATTATAAGTATTTTCCTTCATTATAGTTAAATAAAATTTTTAATGTGCAAATCTAGTGCTTGCACCAACAGGTTAACCCTTTGGGCACTTTGGGAGGAGGCCCAGGGTCGAGATACGCTGGAGACCAGATCCAAGTGCCCCTCCTTGTATCTGCCAGTTCCAAGGAGGTCCATAAATCTTCTCTGCCTAGGGCCCAAAATGAGCTTAAATCAGCATTGGCTTGTGCCGTTCCACTTTCATATTGCAAAATAAGGGGTATAATTTGTGACTTTCAATTTCACACGATTCTGAGCATTTAGTTGTTAAACAATTCCCTTGTGAACTCAAAATATTTTTCATATCAGGAAAGAATTTTTACTTAGATATGTAGAACAAAAAGCAGATAACAGAGTGCATGCCATTTTCTCTTCAAACAATTGAATCTTTCTAATAGCAAAGACATTTAATAATTTATATTAGAGTTAACTTCCAAATTTTTTTTGTACTTCCTTAAATAAATGTCCATAATTTTTAAGATGTTTGTCAAGAAGATCCATTACAAATTTATCAACTTGCAAACACTCAAACTTGTAGAGTAGTGCAGAATGCCACAGAGAATTGTACCATATGCCACATGTGGCACGCATGCCAGAGGTTGCCGACCCCAGGTGTAAAAGGATAAGTACAGGTCTAATTATAAAATAATTAATTTAGTATCATTGTAGTTAATCTACTAGTCTCAAAAATTTAATTATAGATATTACAAACACTTTCTTCAGAATTAAAATTTTTGAACTTTATAATAAGTTTGTTTAACAAATGCCAACCTGTTGACTATTAGGTCAGTAGGCTTCTAGCTCTTTTTTTTTACAGTAGATTTACAATAACAAAATCGCAAGGCATTTGTCAATTTGGGAAACATTTATCTCTTGTTCAATGGAACATAAAATACAAATAGGTGAATCAACAAATTTTATAATGAAAAAGGTGAGCACGAAAGCAGTTGTGCAAGTTAAAAGTCTAAACATAGCAGTTGCAGCTGATCGTACTTTGCAAGAAGTAATGAATGGAAATTTAGCCTCTCTTACAGCTAATGATGTGATTTCCCATTGGATGATTGGATCCCCCTAGAGCAGAAGTCAGTAGACTTTTGATAGAAAAGAGCAAAATTGTCAGTGAAACAAGAAAACTTAAGTATCAAAGAGTCATTTTTATGTATAAAAGTCTTAACGATAAGAGTGGACTTCCCTCTCCTAAGATATCAATATCCGTCAAGAATGTCATGTTCCAATTAATAATTTTACATTATTTAAATAAAGTTTTACATATATATTTGTTGCACTTCTCCCTCAAAAACTGCAACCAAATGAAGATATATTTTAATTTTCTTACTTGATAATATTATAATTTCCTATTCCACATTTTGCTATTTAAAATACATTCATTTTTTAAATCGAATTCCATAATGAACAATAACGATTTGATACAAATATCAAATGGTGCTAAAAGTCTGATTAGAGTAAAAGTAAGACTTGTTTCAGTTTTAAGGAAAATATAGACTAACAAGGAGAGGGCACAACTAAGGAAATTCATTTGGGATCGAGACTTGGTGTAATAGTAGTACTCCTTTAGGGTGTTCACCCCTCAATGAAATTCCGTTTAATGGCCAGTCAATTCAGAGAAATCAGCTTTCGAAATTCATGCTTAGCTTTTATATCATTAAATTTTAATTTTCCGCAACAAATTAGTAGCTTGATTGGTAAATCGTCTGCTTACAATGCGCGAGATCAGGGCTCTATTCCACGCAATCAACTTTTTTTCTTCAATTCATTTAATTATTTTTTAAAAATAAATTTATTTATGAAAGATTTATTAAATATTAAATGATATTTTTTGTAATTATTTTGTATTTTATAAAGTAAAAAAATTACTGCAATTATATAAATAATTATATTAAATTTTATAAATATATTTTATATTAATAAATAATATGTAAAATAAAATATATAATAAATATTAAATGATATTTTACAAAAAAAATAGTTACAAATAGTTTTATAATGTGAAACACAATGTACTATAAATAAAATATTATATATCATAAAATAATTTATAAAGCATTATTATTATTAAATTAATTATTTTATAAAATATTTAATAAGTCCTTTTCAAATAAATTTATTCAATTTCAAAAAGTTTATTTAAATAATTTTAATAAATTTATTTAAATAATTTCTATAAAAATTAATAATAATTTCAATAATAAATCATAATTTTAATAATAAACAATAATTTTAAAGATAAATTAATAATTTTAACACTATAAGTTAATAATAATTTCCATAATAAATAATAAATAGTTAATTAATAAATTAATAATTAATTTAATAATTTTAATTATTAATAATTTTCATTGATAATTATTTTACATATTTTTAATTAAATATAATTTTAAATAATTTTACTAATAAATAATTTAAATTATATTTTAATTTTTTTAACTTTATAAAATACAAAATAATTACAAAAAATATCATTTAATATTAAATAAACCTTTCATAAATTAATATAAAAAAATAGTTAAATGAGTTGAAGAAAAAAAGTTGATCACATGGAATCGAACCCTGACCTCGCACATTGTAAGCAGACGATTTACCAATCAAGCTATGAATTCGTTGTGGAAAATTAAAATGTAATTGTATAAAAGCTAAGCATGAATTTTGAAGGCTGATTTCTCCAAATTGACTAGCCATTTGGCGGAATTATATTTGTCTCACAATCCCAAATGAATTTCCTTAGTCGTACCATCTCCTTGTAAGATAATCGTGCTCCACTCTATCATACATCAAAGCCTGATGTTATTGGCTCAGATCCAAAAACCTGACTTTGTACATTGTATTAATATTCTCTGTTCTGCTACGGGTTGTAGTAATGGAGTTCATTTTTATCAAAGTAACTAACTATACCATCATTTAAGAACTTCAGTTATTTCTAGTTAAAGTTCTCTCAGATAAAATGGGTAGCAAGTGTTTAGTTTTACTTCTACACTCAACACAGTTCCATGGCATTTCAGAGAAAATGTACTGAATTTCTTTCCATCATGTTTAGAATTAAAGTGTTCCTACAAGAAAAGGCATGAAATATTTGGAATTTGAAGAAAATGCAAGTAAAAAAATTAACTTTATACTTGACATTACTTCACTCGTTAATACTTTCAAAGAAATGTTAAACATAAAAGGAAATATTGCATAAACATTATTTGAAGAGGTAGAGAATTTTGAAAACTAGCTACACACACACAAATTCTGGAGAACCTTTTTGTGATCGAAAACTGTTTAGAGGGGAAAGAACTACCTGGTCATTACTCTGACCAATGCTGTATTATGGGTCATTTCCTTTTGCAAAAAGGATCAACTAGCAGCTCTGTAAAGGTTTTTTCTATCAAGAGAAAATGCTTCATAATATTAATTTAATAAATTTAATATTAATTTTTTTTAAAACAAAACCTTAGGTGCATTCACTAGAACAGCTAAAGCTGAAGAAAATGTAGCAGAAAATATTATAGGAGAAAAAGCTATTTGATGAGCTGATCATTAGCTCTATATAGTTAATAATGTATTGTCATATTTGAGGGAGAAAATAGTAATTTGAGATCTGAAAATCTAAATACCATAAAAAGGGTCTCTTCAATTTCCACTTAAAGGCACATTAAAAACTTATTTGTAAAATATAGAAAACTGATAAAATACTCTATATTTATGTAGTTCAACTTTTTATGTTAAATGTTTTATTTTTTCTTACAGACATATTGGAATTTGTTTACCTCTGTTTGATTTTCTTCCTTGTGTAGATACATTTCATGTGGGATTTCTGCAGAAGTCTTAAATTCTCCTATTCCTCTGAAAATAAACTTCATCGTGAATATTAATACAGAAATTATGAAAAAATATACAACACAATTAGAATATACATGGTGGTCCTGAATTCATGGTAAAAACATTAAGGGTAGGTACAGGACATTCTAAGAATCATTTATTGTATAGGAATGTATGCGCACAAGAGTGACACAAGGTGAGGCACAAACCCCAAAAGTAAAAGATTAAACAAGGTGTTTATTGAAAGCATCATTGACAAGTGTAACATTTTCAATAACTGTTCAGCACATGAGATATTAAATCCACCTGCAGCGCACATTTCTGTACCACCCACTGGCAGTCGAAGATAGTCTGCCGGATTCAAAGCATGTACTTGCTAAAAATGGAAGAGGTGCAAGTGATTTTCGTTTAATGCAATACAAATGGTCCGATAACATTCACTTACATGATAAGCAACAGCTCTTGTACTTGACTCGAATCTATCAGCCAAAATGTTCAAGATGCTTTCTTCCAGGCTTGGACTGGGTACAGCTCTTTGTCGACCTGCATGTAAATGGTGACATGGAAGGAATGTGTTTCACAAAGTTGACGATGTAACACCGGAAAAAATATGTGATCCAGCATTCGTTGATTAGAAAACTGTGCATGATACATTTGTAGCACAGCTCTGCCATTACTATTTGTAATACATGTCTGAATTTTCAGCATACGTAAAGTTTACCATTGTTGACGTAAGTCCAATTGCAAGTGGTGCTTTCCGTAACTGAGATGCATTATTTTGAACGGCAGCTAGACATCCACTGCCCCTAACCAGCAACGCAAACAACTGATAATTCCATTTCTTTTATTTCCCCTGTGCCTCATCACTTCACTTGCCTCCATGAATTCCTAAAGCAGGAATGATTGTTAGACAATGCCCTGTAATCCACTCTTAAAGTTTGTACTATGAATTTGGGACCACCTTGTATAATTAGACAAATTATATTATTAGAAAAATTACATCACAGCTTCAAATTTTCATAAATTTCAGAAAAAAATTACCTCTTATGACATTCTTTTCCATACTATACTATGCTATTAAAATACATTTTGAAACATAAATACTTGCTTAAAATTTCATGAGAATAATATGCACACAAAAGCTTCAGGGTATCTTATATCACATTTGACTGACTCAAGATAATTTCAATGACCAGATCACTTCATTTGCCATGTTTCTTTCAAAAAGAGCACCAACTCTCATTCCCTATTAGCTATATTCTGTTTCCCCTATACTTAGCAGCATTAGACAATGTACCAAACAGTTTGAAAAATAATTCTATCTTGTTATTCAATTTAAAATAAAGCAAATCCACAGAAACTTGTAAAAAATGGCATACAATATACAAATTGGGATTTTAAGCTGATAGATATTAAATTAATTACATGTTAAATGAATTTTATTTTTAATCATAGTGAATTAATACAGTTGAACCAGTGATATGATGAAATTCCAGTTCGGTAAAAAACATGTATTTGAGGTACCATTTCTGCTACACCCCTACATGCTATTGGCTTAGAGTATTTTTTCTATTGTTATATAAATAAGATTCTGATCCCTCCTGCTATTTTCATTTTTGTTTGATATTCTAAACATGGATGAGAAAGGAATTTCACCAACCACATTGTACACACCATTGAAGCCACAGAAATCGATCAGTAATGCAGCTCCAAGAAAAATACTGAAAGCTTAGTCTAAACTTCGAGAAGAAAACTCCCAAGAATCTAACAGTCAAATTGCACTAAAGTTTTCTCAAGTTAGCAGCATTTCTAAAAGTCTTGATTCTTCATTTGATAAAATAAAAGGGCAGTACATGGGATTTTCACATGCAAAACAGAAAAACTATGTACATTTTCAAAATGTACAATGATAATATGAAAATGAAATTATGTGAACAATGCTATATAAATATTAGGGGGGAAATATAAGTTGTGGTATTTTTTTATGTAACTACAAGTTTTATGAAAGATAAAGTGCTAAATATTGACACATTTTCAAATTAATCCCAAAATTCTATTGTATGCTTCAGTACTAATGACACTACCAAAACAATATTGACATGTTTTGTAAATAATTAACTATATTATAATTTAAAATAAAATTAACAAGCACAATACACTTCCACTGAGCCAATATATTAAAAAAAAAATCAAAACCAATTTTTTGTATAAAATAATTAAATCTCATTATCATTACAATGATCCATGATCTAATGGATGAAATTCAAAAGTTAACCTTATTCCTTTTAATGGCTTTTTCAGAATTAACACAAATTTTGTTAGAAGTACTCAATGAAATTTTAATGTCATTTTATGGAAAAAAAATTTCTTTGGAGAAAACAAATATGAAGCACAAAGTATTTCAAACGTTTTATGAAAAATTTTGGAAAAAAAATTATAATCATCAAGAGCTACTTTACTCGAAAAAAAAATCAGATAAACATTAAGAGGAAATTTTCAAAGGTGGAACATACTTTTGAGGTGCTTTTTGAACGAACAAGCGAAAACTTTTGAAAGTGACATGGAAAACATGAGATAAAATAAGATACTTACTGATAAACACACAAAATATTTCTTAAATTACCTACTTTCTACCATAACGGTATAAGTGGGCTTTTTTTTTAGTCGCTCTCGCCTTGGGCATTGCATTTCGGCACTCTGAAGAGAAAATAGGTTGCTTCTCATTAGTAGATGTTGAAGAAGACGATTATTTTGGTTTGCTTGATAGCATTTTTCTATTCCTAGTGATTCATTGAAATATAAATTATATCTCTTGGGGTTTATATCGGATTGTTTTAAGACAATTTTTAATTCAATTCCTTAAGTATAGTAGTTTATATCTCTAGCACATCTAATTTTTACAATAAAAATAATCGTTTCATATTTTTTTTTTCATTCACCTAAAATCGAAATATGTTGCATTGATTTAATTTTGTAGAAGAAACAGATATTTGTACTAAGTAAATGAGGAACTAAAAATTACAAATGAAAAATTTATTACATATGCTTTCAATAATCCATTTTTTCTTGTTAATTCTTTGAAAATCAATTATATATTTCGAGTTAAGTCTTCATGTACAGTATAGAGAAGTAAAAAATAAATAAAAACAATGTTTATATATGCCGCGTTGCGTGGTTAGACATTCTTCACTACAACACGGTTGAATGAAATAACAATAAACATTTACTAACTTTAAAGATAAAAGATTAAATGAGCAATTAAGAGGTAAGCTTCCAAAAACTGCAACACATGGTAAAAACAGGCACGCTACAAGAATAACAGATCAATTCAGTTCAGTTGTGGAGTCGTTTTGTTGAGCTGTAAGGTCGCTGCATATATATACTAGAGGACCCGACAGACGTTGTCCTTGTGAGGGGCTTGTGGTCAGTAAACACTGGGAAATCTCTAGCTTCTAGCATATACCGAAAGTGTCGGATAGCCGAGTAGATAGCAAGGAGTTCACGTCGTAGGCACTGTAAGACTTTTCAGATGAAGTAAGTTTTCTGGAAAAGAAAGCCAATGGCTGTGGCTCAGAGTCCACAACTTGGTGAAGTGCACCTCATATGGCCTCCACATGAAGAGCAAGCGGGGCAGAAGGTGAAGGATGAGCAAGAAGTGCAGTATCAGTAAGAGCTTGTTTACACCTCTGAAATGCTGTAATTGCCTCAGAAGACCAGTTTAAAGGCTTTGAGTCCTTCTTACCTTTAGAACCTTTTAAAAATTCACTTAAAAGATACTGTTGTTCAGCTGCTTTGGGCAAGAAACGTCTTTAAAAATTTAACAGTCCTAAAAATTTTCTCAGAGAGCTAACAGTCTCTGGTTGTTTGTAATCAAGAACTGCTTGAACTTTGTCAGGCAATGGCTGAATGCCATCAGGAGTGATAAGGTGGCCAAGGAAAATGAGTTCAGTCACACCAAATACACATTTAGAGATATTTAGTTTTAAACCATATGAGCTCAGTCTTTGGAATATAGTTCTTAAGTGAGAACGATGCTCCTCAGCATTTTCTGAGTAACACAAAATATCATCCAAGTAGACAAAACAAAAAGGAAGTCCTCTTAGTACTTCATGCATGAATCGCATAAAGGTTTGTGGTGCATTCACAAGGCCAAAACACAAATGGGTATATTCGTAAAGACCCCATGGAGTTGTTACAGCTGTCTTAGGAATATCACACTCAGCTATAGGGATTTGGTGGAATGCCTTAAAAATGTCTATTTTGGAAAATATCCTCTTGCCATGTAGTGCATGAGCAAAGTCATTCAAATAAGACATGGGGTAGCTGTCGAACTCAGTAACAGAATTCAGCTGCCTGTAATCCCCAACAGGTCTAACTGTAGAGTCAGATTTGGGCACAACATGAAGAGGAGAACTCCAGGGACTTTTGGAAGGTCTAATAATTCCTTGAGCAAGAAGAAATTCAATTCTACCTTCACTGCATCATACAGTTTAGGGTGTAGCCTTCTAGGCCTGGCAGTGACTGGTGGGCCAGTAGTAATAATATGGTGGACTGTGCCATGTGATGCTGATTTGGAAATTAAAGAAGGGTTGCTGAGGTCTGGATATTCCGATAAGATGTTTTTAAAACTAATGTTTGCATCTACAGTGAGGATTGAGGGCTGTACAATATTTGAAAAAACACAAGAAGTGAAAAGAGAAGTTTCCACATCCACCAACCTTTTTTTTTCTTAAGGTCGATTAAAAGGTTGAAGTGCTTTAGAAAATCAGCACCAATTATAGGAGATGATACATCAGCAATTATGAAAGTCCAGATAAAAGGTCGCCTCAGACCCAGGTTCAGTTCTTTACGGACCATACCATAGGCTGGAATTTTGGTATTATTAACAGCAAATAAGGAGAAGTTAGACTGAGGTGATTTATTCATAGTTGGAGAAGGTGGGATGACACAGATTTCACTTCCAGAGTCTATGAGAAATTTCTGGCCAGACTTGCTGTCTAATAAAAATAACCGGCTGGTATGTTGCGAGGGCTCTTCCATTCCAGCTATGACAGAGCTTACTCGTTTTTTTGCACAAATGCACAAGGTGAAACACACTTGCGGGCCTGCACTTTATAACGGCGATGATAGTAGCAGATGCCACTCCCTCTATTGACACTCCTAGAGCGTGAATGTGATCTCCTGCGGTCAGAACTATATCGTTGGTGGCGAGAGGAATTGCGCTCTCTTGTCAGTTCAGCAACTTGTAGAGACAGCTCTTGGATCTGCCTGACGAGAGAGTCCATGGTTGGCTGAACACTGCATGAAGATGACTGGGATGGTGGAGGAACAGTTGGGGCAGCACAGATAGTTGAGAATGAACCAACAACCTCAGAAACCTTATCGGCGGTGATAGCCAGTTTACCCAAAGGCTCTGAGGATGCAGACAAAACAGTCTGGATATGTGGTGGCATTCTTTGAAGCCACAAACTTTGCAGAAAGTCATCCTGGAGTTGGCCATTAGACAGCTCTTTCATTTTTCGCAACAGGTGGCTGGGCTTCTCATCTCGTAGCTGAAGGTCAGTAAGCAGTTTCTTAATTTTTCGAGTCTCCGAGTCGCTAAATTGGGTGATGAGCCGCTGCGAGAGAGTGTGATATTTGTCACTGTTCGGAGGGCTTAACACAATGTCCGCCACGTAGGAGAGAGTTTCAGCATCCAAGTTCGCAACCAAAGCAGAATACTTAGTATCATCACTGGAGATACCACTGAATGTGAATGCATGGTCGCATTGCGCAATCCATAGACGAACGTTCGATTTCCAAAACGGCGGCAGCCGCAACGCAATACGAGCGACTTCAACGGTTTCACTAGTCATATTGTTGAATAAGCAGGAAGCGAAACGAATCTCCGAGCAGATGCTTCAAGTGGCCTTGAGAAGAAGGAGAAAAAAATCTTTCACTACGTACTGATCATTCTTAGTAGAAGAATTTGTATTGCATTCGCCAGTAGAACAGAATAGCTTACGTGTTTTTAAGTCCAAAAGGGGTCACCACTGCCGCGTTGCGTGGTTAGACATTCTTCACTACAACACGGTTGAATGAAATAACAATAAACATTTATTAACTTTAAAGATAAAAGATTAAATGAGCAATTAAGAGGTAAGCTTCCAAAAACTACAACACATGGTAAAAACCGGCACGCTACAAGAATAACAGATCAATTCAGTTCAGTTTTCAAGTCGTTTTGTTGAGCTGTAAGGTCGCTGCATATATATACTAGAGGACCCGACAGACGTTGTCCTGTACATACATCTTAAATTTAAAAATTCCAAATTTTTATGAATAAGCTTTAACAATTTGGAATGTTTTGAGTAAAATTTCAAACACTAATTGCATCTGAATGTAATAATTTAATAAACAAACGATTTATTTCAACAAAATAATAACACGAAGTGACAAAATATTTTCCTGAAATGATCACAGCACCAACTGTCGGGACTAACTTGAATTATAAAAAAATATTTTTGAATATTCGATACTAAGATCGTAGCGCAGTTTGCCGGATCCATTGTAAAACATTCCAAGATCAACAATTTATAAATAAAAAAATAATAAATAGTGTTTTTTTTCAGGTATAGAAGTTTAAGTTGGCATTACTTTCCAAGATGGCGACCGATTTAACAGCTGTCAAGTGATTTATTCTCAGTTTGGTTTGGCAATTCATCAAAACGATCATCAAGCAAGGCGTAGATTCGTCGAATGGGCCCAAAACGTTATTGCCGTTGTTCCCGATTTTCATAAGCGAATTTTGTTTAGCGATGAAGCGCACTTCTGGTTGAATGGCTACGTCAACAAACAAAACTGCCGCATTTGGAGTGAAGCTAATCCACAAGTGTATGTCGAAACACCGTTACATCCAGAAAAACTGACTGTTTGGTGCGCTTTATGGGCTGGTGGAATCATTGGTCCGTACTTTTTCAAAAACAATGAAGGCCACAATGTTACAGTCAATGGTGATCGCGGTATAGAGCCATGATTACTAACTTTTTCATTCCTGAATTGAACAATCATGATGTCCAGGAGCTGTGGTTCCAACAAGACGGCGCAACATGTCACACAGCTCGTGCCACAATCGATTTATTAAAAGACACGTTTGGTGACCGCCTAATTTCACGTTTTGGACCTGTGAATTGGCCTCCAAGATCTTGTGATTTAACACCACTAGACTATTTTCTGTGGGGCTATGTAAAGTCATTGGTCTGTGCGGATAAGCCACAAACGCTTGACCATTTGGAAGACAACATTCGCCGTGTTATTGCCGATATACGGCCACAAATGTTGGAAAAAGTCATCGAAAATTGGACGTCCAGATTGGACTACATCCGAGCCAGCCGTGGCAGTCATATGCCAGAAATCATATTTAAAATGTAATGCCACAAGATTATCTTTCGAATAAAAAAAAATTCATGTCAATCGAATAATACATCGTTGTTTTATTGCAATTTAAAGTTCTGTACCTCTAAAAAACACCCTTTATATGTATGTATATATATATATATATATATATATATATATATATATATATATATATATATATATATATATATATATATATATGTGGGAGACAACAAGGGGCCAAGACGTTTCTCTTTCTTATGGTTTATTTAACATTAAACAAAAATTAATTAAAAAGGTAGATAAGTTTGACAATGATATGCAGAAGGTAACGCCTGCTCGCGCACCTCTCTCGTTCTTTCTTTCTTTCTCTTTTGCTTTTTCTCAAGAGTCAAAGTTTTTACAGTTTCAGTTCTGCTTTCACTTATCTGCGCCTGCGCGCGAAGACTGCGTGGAGTTGTCGATAACTATTGGTTACTATATCCGGCCAGCCTGACTGTACGCTGTCCGCAGCGGTACGTATTCCTTTTTTCCTTTCCATGGATACCAGAGGAGAATCTGAAACATACAAAAAAGGACGGAACAGACAAGGACTATACGACAAATACACAAAGGTTTAAAATATCATAATTCTGCTGAACTGAACAGTTTCTCCATCATGTGAAGGCATCTCTTCGACATCCGGAAGGTTCCACAGGAAAACATTGTTTCACAGGCATAAGAACGTCTTTTTTTTTTAACAAGTTGATCTTTGGTTGAACGCATCGATATTTTCCTCTCGAGTTCTGGACGTCTGTTCAAAACGATTTCTCTTTTTCCTTCGTTTCCACTGCCAAGGTTGGAAGATCCTTCGGAGCAACACAAACCGTCTTTGTTCACTCTTCATAGGTGAACGGGAGATAAATTCCACGGAACTCGTTTTCATGGCACCAGTGACTTTCTTACACAATACTATATCAGAACATTTTTCTCTTATAATGCCTATTTCTAACTTAGTACTCTTAATTTTATTACATTTATAATCCTTAATTAGAGAACTCAAATCATTTCTAGTATTAAAGTTTTTAACATGTGGCAAATCATAACTAGAGTTTTTCTCACACTTGAAACAGAAACGTTTGAATTAAAATGAACACAAGCATGAGCACCTAAAGAGGATTCACTTTCATTCAATAAAACATCGCTCTTTGCGTGGCCTAGTTTTTTTATTTCAGAATATACACTGGGATGTATAATAAATTCTTCGGTCAAGGTCGGTGATATCGCCGTTCGCACACTTAGACCGGAAGAGTGTTGATTAAGAGAAAGATTTATCGGTTTAACTTCCACCATTCGCTGTTCACCAAAACATGAACTTAATGTTATGATCTCTTCGGAAGGTGTTTGCACTCTAATTAGTGAGGAATTTAAAACTGGGATCTGGCAACCTGAATCGATCAAGGCTGTTACGGGCTGATTTTCCACAAAAATGCTTACGTATTGAAGATTTGAGAATTCATCGTTATTTTGTTTTTCGCTCTCGACTTTCAAAGTATTCACGTTTATTCTATTATGGATGTGGTCGTTAGATTCTTTAGGTTTAAAACGCTTCTCACAGTCTCTTGCGCAATGAGATGAATCACCGCATATAAAGCAATTTTTATTTTCTCTTTCAAGATATTGGGGATAGTTCTCTTTAATCTTTGGTTTAAAGTTTTGTGATCTATTTTTAAAGGGGTCTTGGGTATATCCATAAGTAATAGGAATTTCTTTATGTGATCCGCTTCTAGATGAAATATAAATATCGCACTCTTTAGCTAAATCAATAGGCCTAAACCAATCTTCTGCTTCTCGAATGCCAATGTGAGTTGCAGTTTCCTTATTTAAAGTTTCGAACTGTTTCTCTTCGACTTTAGCTGCAGGATTTAAACTTAATGCTTTATTTTTAACCCTTTGAAGTTCGACTTCTTTTTCTAATTTTGCTAACTGAAGTTTCGCGAGTTCAATTTTCTGTTTTTCTAAAGTTACCTCTCTTTCGTTTCGCGATACTCTCTCATCTATACAGTTTTGAATTAAAGTTTTAACGAAATCTGGATCACTTTCAAATGTACTACTGTTCTCAATTTTAGTCTTTAGTTTAACTATAGTGTCAGTACTCTCCACAGTACCGTCTAGATCCTCAACAACTCTTATGAGATCCTCTTTAAGAGCGTTTTTATACATTTTAGAAAAATATGGAAAGATCCTACCTTTTTTTTTTTTTAGCTCCCTTGTTGCTCGCACGTACGATGTATCCAATAAAAACGTTGATTCCACTGATTTCACCTCTTCGCAGGTAATATAGTTGAAATTGTTCGAATTGACACCTCTTCGCAGGTTATATCTTGAAATTGTAGTTCCGGCCTCTACACAGGCGGATTATTCACACTGAGTTAGTTACAACCTCTACACAGGCGGGATTTTGAGGGTTCGTTGAAAAATACACCTCTACACAGGTTATTTTGTTATTTGTTCCGACCTCTACACAGGCGGAATGAAGTTGAAAAATTCAACCTCTACACAGGTTGAACGAAGTTTCCGAAAAATGGCGGCGCGTCTCCTCCACGGACGGCTTTTTTTTTTCACGTTCCAAATTTTGATCAAAATCGAAATTTTTTCAATCCCGGCCTCTACACAGGTGGAATTTTCATGCTGAGTTCAAACCTCTACACAGGTTGAACGAAGTTTCCGAAAATGGCGGAGCGTCTCCTTCACGGACGCTTTTGTTCATTGTCCAGATTTTGGTTCAAAATCGAAATTTTATCGATCCCGGCCGAGCCCCCATAATTTGTGGGAGACAACAAGGGGTCCAAGACGTTTCTCTTTCTTATGGTTTATTTAACATTAAACAAAAATTAATTAAAAAGGTAGATAAGTTTGACAATGATATGCAGAAGGTAACGCCTGCTCGCGCATCTCTCTCGTTCTTTCTTTCTTTCTCTTTTGCTTTTTCTCAAGAGTCAAAGTTTTTACAGTTTCAGTTCTGCTTTCACTTATCTGCGCCTGCGCGCGAAGACTGCGTGGAGTTGTCGATAACTATTGGTTACTATATATATAATCCAATATAAAAGAATTTTTCAATATATAATCATGTACATATACATACACATATATATAAATTTATACAGATATATATACATATTTATACACCTATACATATTTATACATATTTGGTATATAAATATATACATGTTTTAGGTATATAAATATGTATATATATACATACCACTAGGTGTATAAATATATACATATTTATACACCTAGTGGTTAGAGCATCGAACTTCAGACTGGAAGGCCTGGGTTCGATGCCCGATGCCACCAAACACCCTCCGAGTACACACGGAGTACGTGCTCTTTAAATCAGTGGGTCCGTAGTCTTGTGGGCTTAATCACGAGCGCAGGGACTGGAGAATATTTCCCTCCCCTTCAGTTTACATGCAGAAATTGTGGAGGTGGAGATAGAGGTCGTGTCGCCATCTATCGTCCCTTCGGGGAATTTCGCCGAGCTAAATCGCACTGTCACCTGTATGGTGCTCAAGGCCAACGACAGGCGTACCTCTTGCCCATGCC
This sequence comes from Trichonephila clavipes, assembly GCA_019973935.1. NCBI lineage: Eukaryota > Metazoa > Arthropoda > Arachnida > Araneae > Nephilidae > Trichonephila > Trichonephila clavipes. The sequence continues at coordinate 171,239 of BMAU01009921.1, read as the reverse complement.
ACGATGAATTTCGTGGGCCTCGATCTGACTACGTCAGACAGGTGGCATCAGAAAACAACAACAACAACAACATATTTATACATATATATATACATATATATATATGTATGTATGCATATGATGGAATAAGAAATGGTTCGATATTTTCTTACCTAACTTGTTGTTACTTAACTCGATTTGGAAACGCCATCTCTTGCTGCACCTAGAAGTAGTTACTTATTTCTTAATAATTGAATTGGTCTGAAAAGAAATAGTATCTTGACAGCACTAAAGACGACCACACACAAACGAGTTTGAACATGAACTGTTTATTTACGCTAAGGAATATTACAATGGAATGCGCAGAGCGCCATCTGTGGACTGTAAGATTAAACATACCGCCCCCTTGAAACACGGAGGGGTTTCAAAATTAATGAATTAACTTAAGCACACTAAGTTGTTAAACATGCTAATGAATTAAGTATAAGAATTAACATACAAATTGACAATAAAGTACACTTCTAAATTAATGAAATTAAGCAATGAGATTTACTGAATTATAGATGACCTCAACAATGCTGAAAGAAAAAATTAGGTATTATTCACAAATGTTCAAGTGTTTATAGGAAGTGGACACAGTTTAGCAATTGGTCTCACAAGTTCACTAGTTTGAGCTTTTACCGTAACCACACGAACCTTACCGTCCTTACCAGGGAAAGTTTCCGTGACTTTCCCTAATTTCCACTGTAGTGGGGGGGGTCAGTTGTCGTGGTTGATTAAGACAAGATCTCCGATGTCAAGGTTCTTTTGAACGATGCGCCATTTCGATCTTGACTGCAGCAATGTCAAGTATTCTGAAGACTATCTATTCCAAAAAAGTTGAGTCATTCTTGTAAGCAATCGCCAACGGTCACCGTGGCGAAGGTCGTCTTGAACTGTAGGTTGCGGTATAGCTGTTAATGCCTTTCCTATCAGAAAATGTCCTAGTGTGAGATCACAAGGATCATCTGGACTGCTAGATAATACACATAGTGGCCTGGAGTTGAGGCATGCCTCAATTTGGCTTGATAACGTGGATAGTTCTTCGAAGGTGAGACTAGTGACTCCAACAACTCTGTTCAAATGAAACTTAAAAGATTTCACTGTAGCCTCCCAAATGCCTCCGAAGTGGGGAGCAGATGGAGGATTAAAGTGAAAGGTGATGTTGTCAGTTACCAGAAATTGAGGAATGGCATCTTCCTTCATCAACTGGCGGAACTCCTTTCTGAGATCTCTGCTAGCTCCATAGAAATTGGTTCCTTGATCGCAGAAGATCTCTGATGGTTTACCTCTGCGAGCCACGAATCTTTTTAAACAAGCAATAAATGCTTTTGATGTTAAGTCTCTAACGACTTCAAGATGAACCGCCTTCGTTGCTAAGCAGACGAAGACGCAGATGTAGCACTTAGTATTCCGGTTTCCTCTTCCCTTGGAGCTTCGTATCAAGAACGGGCCGGCGAAGTCAATACCAGTTCGTTGGAATACAGAAGAGGGGCAAACTCTGGATTCTGGAAGATCTCCCATGATTTGTTCGGCGAATTTTGGACGATTTCTGAAGCATGGGATACATCTTCTCACTACTCTTCTAACTGCATCTCGGGCTGAAAGAACCAAAATTTTTCTCTGAGAGCGGCCTGGAGAAGTTGTGAACCGGCATGAAGAAGTTTCAGGTGATAATCAGAGATAATTAAGTTCACAACATGGTCGGTTTTAGGAAGCAAGATGGGATGCTTCTGCGAGTCTGCAAGTATTGAATTTTTCAGTCTACCCCCGACACGTATTATTCCGGAATCATCGTAGAACGGAGTCAAGGGTATAAGCTTGTTGGTCGAAGGAAGCTGCTTAACTGCTGAAAGATAGGAGACTTCCATCGAAAAATGATCACGCTGGATAAACTTAACAATGCCTTTCTCGGCTTCGCTCAATTCTGCCGTTGTTAAAAAGGACTTTCTTCTTTTACACGCAGAAAGAGAACAGTTCTTCACAAATCTTAAGCAATAAGCAACGACTCTTTTCAACTTGTTCCAAGACGAACATTTTTGAAAGAACTCAGCCTTGAAAGTCGCATCAACCACGTTCAGCATCATTAGCTTGGATGTTCTTTTGGCTTCGGCAGACATGTGTTCTTGTAATTGTAGATTATCTTCAAACTCTCCAATCGGAAAAGTAGAACTTCTTAACCAATCGGGTTCATTGAACCACAAGTCGCACTTTTCTAGTTTAGATGGGGGTATCCCTCTCTTTCCACAGTCAGCAGGATTCTCCAGACCACTCACAAAGTTCCAGTGCACGTTAGGGGTCAGCTCTTGAATTTGTGCCACTCGATTAGCTACGAACGGTTGCCATCTTCTCGGATCGGACTTCAACCATGCCAGTGTGATCTTGGAATCAGACCACGAAAAGGTCTCGGAGATTGACACGGTTAGAGTTGGAAGGGTAGCTTTTAACAAATTGGCAAGAAGTAGGGCAGAACAAAGCTCTAGTCGAGGTAGAGACTGAGGTTTTACTGGAGAGACACGTGTCTTAGAAGTTAGCAGTCTATATACTACGGTTTGGGTTGCATCCTTGGAACGAATGTATATAACTGCACAGTAGGCCTTTTCTGAAGAGTAACAGAACCCGTGTACTTGTACGTCTATTGCCTGTGGAATGAGAATGCAGCGTGGGATCTTGATATTTGTAAGTAGAGGAAGATGTTCTTGAAATATTCTCCATTGTCTTGCTACAGAATCTGGTAGCTCTTCATCCCAGCTTAGATGGTGACTCCATAGCTCTTGGAGGAAGATTTTAGAAATGACAACTGATGGTGCCAACCAGCCCAAGGGGTCAAAGATTTTTGCGATTTCAGAAAGTACCTTGCGTTTAGTCCACACTCAGTCTCGTTCACGGTGATGGTAAAGGTAAACTTGTCAACATCTGGAAGCCAAGCTATTCCCAAGATCTTGACAGGTTGGTCATCTTTGATCGTGTGTTTGGAATCAACTGCCTTTAATTCTTCTGGAATGGTTGCCAATACGTCAGGATCGTTAGACACCCATTTGCGCAGAGAAAATCCTCCTCTTTTCATCATCTCCTGCAGCTCTGTCACTAGCTGAATGGCTCCCTTCTTTGTCGCAATTCCACTCAGCAAGTCATCAACGTAAAAATGACTAAGGGTAGCTCTTGAAGCGGCTGGATAATTTTCTTGTTCGTCAATGGCAAGCTGTCGCAAGGTTCTCGTAGAGAGGAATGGTGCTGAGGACGTACCATACGTAACAGTTGTTAGGCGATATTCTCTTATAGGTTCGGTTGGAGAATCCCTCCAGAGAATTCTTTGCCAGTCTACGTCTTCCTCGTGAACTTTAATCTGGAGAAACATCTTTTCAACATCAGCGCAAATGGCTACACTGAAAATTCGAAACTGGATAAGAATAGGGAAAAGTTCTGGCTGCACTCTTGACCCAACCATGAGCAGATCATTGAGAGATAATCCAGACGAAGTTTTACTGGAGGCGTCAAAGACGACGCGAAGCTTTGTTGTACAGCTGGTGTCCCTAACAACTCCATGGTGAGGAAGGTATAAACTTTTTATGTTATTAATTTCAGAGTCCGGAACAGGTTCCACACACACACATGTGCTTTAGATCAAGGTATTCCTTCATGAAATTTCGATACAGCTTGTATTTGTCAGGATTGTAAATGAGATGGCGTTCCACGCTGATTAGCCTATGAATTGCATTTT